>CM039475.1:4534149-4581245 GCA_022433065.1 Begonia loranthoides
ATGGTGTCAATGTTGATCTTTGGACGTCCCTTTTTGTGAATCGGCCTTGGACATCTCTCGTTGTTGAATGACGTCCTTTGGACGTTCATGTGATGTCCCTTGGAAGGTTTTAAGTCAAAAACGTGATTGTGACATTTGTTTCGACATTTGCTGACGGAAAACGTGACTGCGAGATTTGTCTTCTTCATTTTTCATAGTTTGAGGCTTTAGTTGTTCACGAAATTTCTTTAAGATTTTACTTGTTATTGATCTCAAAGTTCAGAGTTTATTGTGTTAATTTTATTAAATTATATTTTAAACCTTGAACTTAAGGTCAAATAATTTATACTTAATTTTTTTTTGGGGAAATGACAAACCAATCTTCGTACTTTGTGATCAATGACAAGTCAACCACTAAACTATTTTTTCTAACAAATTAACCACTGAACTATGAAAAAAAATTTGCCGCTAACATCGCTGTCACGTTTGCCGTTAAACGCTTTGATTTCGATCCACAACGCATCGTGTACTAATCCGCCACGGATCAATATTTTCAAAAATAAAATTCAAGAACGTCGTCGATTTGCGCGGATTGACTACGATCCCCACGGATCCTCTTGCCTCGTCCTAAAGAAATGGTAAATCTTTGCAGATCGATAATTTTCTCAATTTTCAACGATTTTGGAAGCTTGATGACTCATTTTCCATCATTTTTTCGTGATGTAGAGGTAGGAGATATCTGTTTTGTCATTTGGTGCATTTCAGAGCAGATTTGGGCAGGAAACAAATGAGATCGTTTACTTGAAAACTTTGAAAAGCCATAACTTTTTGCTCAGTCGGTCGATTTGGACAAAAAAAAATTTGATTTCTCATAACTTTTTGAGATCTACGGGCTGGCAAGTGCCAAAGGCAGCTTGTCCCACTTTCAAGGGCTAAAAACGCTTCTAAGTCATCCAATTTCCCTTACACAATTAAAAAACGTGAAGCTCCGCAAGTTCAAACGACGATTTCTCCCTGCTGTAGCGAGAGTTTTTGTACAAGTCACGTTGATCTTCTCCTAATACACATGCACGACACTTCTTCAAAAATGTCATTGTATGATGGTGTTTGCGGATAACATTTTCATGGCAAAGCAAGGTTGTGAAATTTGGGCAAATGAGAGAGGAAAGGGCAAAGATGAAACGATCTCATTTTTTCCTACCCGAATCTACTCTGATAAGCACCGAATGACAAAGCAGATGTTTCCTACTTGTGCATCACGAAAAGGAGATGGAAAACAAGTCCTCAAGCGTCCAAAACCGTTGAAAATTGAAAGATTATCGATTTGTAAAGATTCACTATTTCTCTAGGACAAGGCACGAGGATCTGCCGCGGATCATAGTCAATCCACCTCGTATCGTGGTCAATCCTTTACGGATCGACGATGTTTTTGAGATTTATTTTTATAAATATTGATCCGCGGCAGATTACTACACGATCTACCGTAGATCGAAATCAAAGCGTTTAACGATAAACGTAACAGCGATGTTAATAATGTTTTTTTTATAGTTCAATAATTAATTTGTTAGTAAAAATATAATAAGGAACTATGGTTAGTTTATGATTTTACACTTGGCACGAATTAGAGAGTTCATGAAAAAAAAAAAAAAAAAATGCATTAAACAATATGTATATATTTTAATCACCTAGATATCTACAGTTATAATAGATATGGTCACTGTCATGTGAAAATGAATACAGGCATTAATATTTATAACTATCTTTCTCCATAGAAATAAATGGTTGAATGACGGGGAGACTACTACAACAACTAGACATAGCCAGCTAGTGCGTGATTAAATGTGTGAGGGAGAGACAGAGAAAGAGAGGTTCTTTTGGGACCCCATCAAAACAGTAATAAAGTATTATATATTTTTTTTCCTTATTTAACCTTGTGCTTGATTTATAAAATGTACTTGAGCTTTGATACATTGATGTCTAAGCATAGTAGCCAAAAGGACATTAATGTGTAAAGTTCAATCATATATAGGACGCCGAATTACACATAATTAAGGTGAGTAATCAAATCAGAGAAATTTGGAGATTCTTCCCAGGAAAATTAACCCAGTAGACTTTTATCGTTTGAGATTAATAATAAGTCCAATTTTGAATAAATTTTATTAACAATTAAAATTATGAACTATAAAAATATTTTACCGACTATCTCGCAATCACGTTTTTTATTCAAATTCATCATCGTTAACGTCTTCGTTTCATCAAAAGGAAGGATCGTCAAACGGAGACGAATAACGTCAATTATCCAAGAGATGGGGGGGGGGGGGATCCTCCTCGTTCGAAGACGGATGGGTGTTGGACCAATTATCGGGTGACGACGACGATTGTCAATGGCCCTTGGATAGAGGAAAGACGTCTCTCACTTGAAATTGACAACCAAAATTGAATTTGTCAATTTCCAAAGGTGATGGCAGACGACAATCCATAGCCGTTGGATCAAGCAAGAGACGTCCTTTATTGAGATTAACGGCCAGAATTGAATCTGCTATTTTCCAAAGACTATAGCGAACGACATTCTATGGTCGTTGGATTGAGTGAGCTCATAGAGATTGACGTCCAGGATTGAATCTGCCATTTTCCAAAGGCGATAGCGGACGACAATCCATGGCCATTGGATCGAGCGAGGGACGTCCTTGGATCAAAATGGATGCTTAGGATGGACTCCAAATTCTTTTCAGTTGAAGGGTCATGTGCAAGGCACATGCGTTTTTAAAACGTGCAAATTCCCTCAATTAAAACGGACGTCCATTTTCCATAACAGACGTCCCTCGCCTTATTTTAGACGTTTCTCGTCGAGAAACGGATGTCTCTCGACCAAGACTACGTCGTTCTGCCCGCAATGGACGTCTCTCGTTTTAAGACGTTGTCGTTCAGTATGAAACGGACGTCCGTCTTAATACGAGGGACGTCCATTTACGTTCAGAGAATGACATTCGGTCGAAAACGGACATCCCTTGTATTAAGACGGATGTCCCTCATATTCAATCTTGGCCATTAATCTCGATAAGGGACGTCCCTCGCTCGATCCAACACCCATGGAATGTCATCCGCCATCGCCTTTAGAAATTGACAGATTCAATCCTAACCGTCAATTCCGAGTGGAGGACATCTTTCCTCGATCCAACAGCCATTGACAATCATCTACCATCGCCCAATAATCGTTCTGACACCCGATAATTGGCAAGAGGGACATCCCTCGCCCCCCGATAATTGACGTTCTTCGTCTCTGTTTGACAGTCATTCTCTTCAACGAAACAGATGCGTTAACGTCGACGAATTTGAACGAAAAACGTGAATGTGAGGTCGTCGGCGAGAATTTCTCATAGTTTAGGATTTTAATTATTAACAAAATTTCTTTAAAGTTTAACTTATCGTTAAATTCAAACTATAGAGTCTATAATGTTAATTTCCCTTTCATCTTATTCTTCTCCTTAAATTTCTCAATATGAAGAAATTAAGTACATGGGCATACGAGTACTTCAATTTAAGCGTAAACAATAAATAAGTCATTGAATTTTTTTAAGTAACTAATCTCCAGAATTTAGCGGTGTTAGATAATTAATTTTTTTTATTAAGATTGTTATTAAAGAAATTATGTTTTGTATTTTTTTGTATGGGTGATTTTCATACACAAATAACTTCCCATAAAATGAGAGGTGATTGTGGGGAAAAATAAGTTGAAAAATTCAATGCTTCAAACAATTTTGACTACATAACGAACTCCATAAGTTAATTTTCTAAATAATTTATTGTTTCTCTGTGAAAATTATTCAACATAGAATATCAGAGACAAAAACGTAATTTCTCTTACTGTAATTTTAATGACAAAAACTTAACTACTAACATTCCTAAATCAAGAGAATTATTTATTAAAAAAACAATGATTTACTTATTTTTTTTCACCTCTAAATTTAATAGATAATATGTAGTTTAATCATAAATTAATGAGAAATTAACAAAACAACTATATAGGATCAATGACAAATTAACTATTGAACAATTTTCCTTAATAACTTAAACATTTACCTATAAAAAACGAACGAAGCAAACATTATAGTTACGTTTTCTATTAAAAACCGCAGAATGTTGTCTTTCTGCGGTAAAATGTTGTCTTTCCACTAAAGAGATTTAAAAGATTACTTTTCGCTGTGGAAAGTTAATATTTCATAGTGAAACGACAACGTTTCACCAACGAAAAGATTACTTTACCAGTAGAAAAATTATTTTACTCTGCGAAAAGTGAGGCATTGGTGATGAGGAAGAGGAAAGAGAAGATGATGATGAGGATTGGACGACGACAAGGGAACAAGAAGAATCATGCCGACGTTCAATAACGTTTTCAGAAAACCGAAAATTTGATAACTGTTTTCAACGACGAGAAGACTGTTGGAGCTTCCTGGCATCGTTTTCGCATTAATATTAGTATAAAAGTTAAGTATAATTAGAATTTACAGAGAGTATATTTTGACATCATCTTCACATATCTATTTTTTTCAACAAGTAATGTTGTTTGTATTGTCTATTTTATATAATTCAGTATTTAAATTGTTAGTAAAAATTATTCAATAGGTATGTTGTAATTGATCTCATGGTAGTGCAGCAACTGATATATTAATTTCCCTAAATTAACTTAAAAAGAAAGACCACACTTGTTTAAATTTCAAAAATTAAAAAACTAACTCCTTTATAAGTCTTATATTGTATAAAAATGTGTCATATATGTATTTGTAACAATGCGTGAGGGTAATTTGTATAAACATGAGAAAATATGTATCCAATGAAAAACATGATCCAATAATATTAGTGTTTATAAACTCCCTCGCTCGTCCTAAAAGAAGGAAGTCACTCTCTCTCTCTAAATAACTCACTCTCTCCCTAAATAACTCAATTGGACGTTGCACAGAGAAGGTTTTATCATCTCAGCAAGTTATCAGTAATGTCAGACCAACCAAACTCGGAGACCGAGTCAGGCTTCACCAACTTGCCTTCTTCTTCCTCCCCTTCACTGTCCTCTTCGCCCGGAGAATCGATTGGTCAATCGCCACAGAAACGTCAGAAACGATCAGCTCAAAATATCAATACTGACCATCCCGTTTTCCGGGGAGTTCGAAAGCGAGCTTGGGGCAAATGGGTATCTGAAATCCGAGAACCCAGAAAGAAAAATCGGATCTGGCTAGGAACTTTCTCCACACCGGAAATGGCCGCTCGAGCTCACGACGTCGCCGCTTTAAGTATAAAAGGAAACTCCGCTATTCTCAACTTCCCAGAACTCGCCGAAGCTCTTCCCCGGCCTGCTTCCAACTCTCCTCGAGATGTGCAAGTCGCCGCTGCTAAAGCCGCTTCAATGGAGTTTCCCTTTCCTTCACTAAAGTCGCCATGGCCGATCACTCAGTCTTCTTTCACTTCTTCTTCTTCTTCGTCCTCTTCGCTATCATCTTTAGAGGAATCGACGCCGGAGGAACTCAGCGAGATAGTACGTTTGCCGAGCTTAGGGACAAGTTTCTGCTCCTCTGACTCCGGTAACGAGCTGGTGTTCGTTGACTCAGCGGATAATCTTCTCTATCCTTACCCATGGTATCAAAACATAAATGAAGATGAAGCTTTCTGTTTATCAATGGCGGAAACAGAGTCATTGATTCCTACTGTCTTCGAAGCGTCCTTATGCCTGCATTAAATGTACTTAAATCGTTCATCCGCACCGTTTTCTATTCCAAATTTCTTCCAAAATTTAACTTTTTTGAGTTTGAATTTTAGCCTTCTGTAACCTTCATCGAAGGGCTACGTACATTTCCTCCCTCAGAGATCATTCTTCTTTCGATGTAACCGCCACGTTTTTCGTGGATTACTAGTATCAGTTTAAATCTGTTCCAAAAGGATATGAACACAAGACCTCAAAATGGAGTGTAACCTGTAAAAAATCAATTGCTCTGGTTAATTTCCCTGCTGTTCTTAAATCCATCTGTGTTTGCCTTGCAAGTTTGAATCTTTATACGCTGCGTCTGCTCAAAGTATTCAGTACTGAGATGGGTATTTGAGACTTGTGTCGGGTTTGACATTTTACAACAAATAAATTATTATTATAATGTCTAATATTTTGATTGACTCGAATAATGTCTTTATTTATAATTTTCTTTGCTTCAACTTGTCTTCATCGATCTCTCAAAACTTCCTCGCAGCAAATTTGTTTGTTTTTTAAGTAAGTCTTCAAAAACCAAAAGAGATGAAAATCAATCAGGGAAAGAACTTTTCAATGGTATTATTTTCGTAATTAATATTTAAATAATAGTATTTCACTTGTTTTTAACGTTTTTATTTTAATTTTAATTTTTTTTAATATTAAGAAGTTAAGAACGTCACTGGCTGTTCTGTTCCCAACTTGTGTAATGATTGTAGTCAGAAGTTGACATATTTACAGAAGCACCCCAACAAGACAAGACACATGAATTATTTCATGAACAAGTACAACAATGTTCTTAATTTTAATGAAATGTACTTAAAGAAACAATCGAAATAAACCCACATTTTAATTATTACATAAATAATTGACCACCATCAAATTTTTATATATTTTTTTAGGGAAAATGACAAATCAACCACTGTAATTTTTGATTAAAGACAAGTCAACCACTATGGTATATTTGCTAACAAGTTAACCACTAACGTATAAAAAATTGACAAATCTAACATCGCACTCAAGTTAACCCAGGAAAAGAAAAAGCCTGGACGCCGCAGGTAACAAGTTAACCACTAACGTATGAAAAATTGACAAATCTAACATCACACTCAAGTTAACCCAGGAAAAGAAAAAGCCTGGACGCCGCTTGTATGCGGCGTCCAGGCAAAGAAGCAAGCCTGGACGCAGCAAACCAGCGGCGTCCAGGCAATTTGGCCCACCCCAATCATTTTCCCTTTTATAAAGGGAAAATAAAGTTAGGGCTCATTCTCCTACCCTTACCCGACCCCCTGCTCTTCTTCTCCCTCCCAATCGGCTCTCCCACTCTCCCCCAATCGGCCACAAGTCCGATTACCGCACGGCGACGACCACACGAGGCCGACTACTGCACGGCGACGACCACCCGAGGCCGACTACCGCACGACGACGACGAGCACGGGAGGCTGACCACCGAACGGCAACGAGCACGCGACGCCAACCACCGAACGGCGACCACCACGAGACGCCAACCACCGAACGGTCTCGGATCTCGCCTTTCTCTCGCCTTTCTTTGATAGATTGTTAATATCCTGTGGTAGATCTGCACTGCGTCTATTTTTTGTGGTAATTTCCTTGTTATTTTGTTTGTTAGTTAAATTGAGCTTGTTAGTTATTTTTAGTTTTGTTAAAAACAAAATAGTAGTTTGGGTTTGTTTGCTAGAAAATGCAATTCTAATCGATAATGGTACTAAAAAACTCGATACTGCAGGTGAAAATAATATTAGCTATATTCATTTATCATAATTAATTATTTTATTTATTAAAAAAATTATTTAGTAGGTGATTTATTATTAATATATTATTTTATTAATCATTTTCATAAAAAAATCAACTCCTTTTTTTTTGCTTTATAATTTAGAAATTGATTTTCATTTTTTAAAAAATACTTTTGAAAGAAGTTCATTTCGAATACTAATGTCAGTATCACGTGCCATAAAAGAGTACCACAAAAATAGTTTGATTAAGAACTTGTGTTGAGTAGATTTATGAAAAATTTTAAATCTTAAAATTTGATGGGAAAAAGTGAAAAATCTATTCCAATAAAATAAATGTTAATTATTACATTTAAATTGTAAAATTAGACTTTAAAATTAATTATAATGTAATTTTTTTAAAAAAAATTCACAGATAACTAAAATTTAAAATTATGAGAAAATAACGACGCAAATTTCACAGTCATATTTCCCATAAAAAAAGATCGAGGTAAACGTTGCAATCACGTTAACATGAAGGATCGTCGAACGAAAATATCTAAGGTAGCAACAACAAATATCCTTCAATGATGGTTTATGCCATGTGGATCGATGGATAGACGTCCCTCAATTAGGATTGGCGACTAAGATTGAGTTAAGTCATCCTCCAAAGACACCTGCGAACGTTATATTAAAGGGAGTCATGTGCAAGACATAAACTTTTTTAAATAGGAGCAAACTCCCTTCACTTACGATAGACATTCCTCATGCCAATCACATTAACATGAAGGATCGTTGAATGAAGATGTCCAAGGTAACAACAACAAATGTTCTTCAACGATAGTTCATGCCATTTGGATTGAGGGATGGACGACCAAGATTGAGTTAAGTCATCATCCAAAGACGCTAGCAAACGTTATATTAAAGGGAGTTACATGCAAGACATAAACTTTTTAAAATTGGAGCAAACTCCCACCACTTACGACAAATGTCTCACGTTCCACAACGGACGTTCCTCGACTTATAACGAATGTCTCTGAATATTAAAAAACTACGTCGTTCAGCGTTGAAGGATGCCCGTAGATGCTAGTGGATATCCATTGTTGTTGAGAGATGACGTCATTTAGTATTGAAACACTTCCATCAACTTACCACAGACGTCCCTCATTGACATGGAGGTCCATCGAAAGTTAAGGGACATCTGTTGTGTTAGGGATGTCTGTTGTAAGTTGAGGAACGTCCGTTGTGATTTTAGAGATATCTGTTATAAGTTGAGGAATGTCCGTTGTGATTTTAGGGACGTCTATTGTAAGTTAAAGAATGTATGTCGTAAATGGAGAGACGTTATGTTGTTTATGATTATTATGACTTTCAAATTCTCAATAATCATATTGTCTACCAGTGCCTTTGGAGGATGATCTAACTCCATCATGTCTCTACATCTTCGTTGAGGGACATCCGTCTCTCAATTCAACGAGAATGACCATTCGTTCGCCAGCCCCCCTCCTCTTATCCTAAACGTCCATCTTCATTGAAGGTCATTTGTATCTTCATCCAACGACCAACAAGGACGTCCCTCGGCCTTATGATGGCCGAGAGGACATCCTGCCTCGTGGATTAGTCTTGGATGTCCTTTGTCATTGAATGACGTTTGTTGTTGCTGCTTTGGACATTTTTGTTTTGACGATTCTTCACATTAAGGTGATTGTGGAATTTACGTTGAGATTTTTTTACAAGAAACATGATTGTGAAGTTTGTGTCATTTTTTTTCTATAATCTATTTTTATTTGTCTTACAAATTTTCTTTAATGTTTGTTGTGAATATTATCCAAAGTGAAGAGTTTGTTTTTGTTAATTTGGCATCATGTTTTAATGTTTAACACTTTAACCGTGTGGTATATTGGCGCCACCTGAAATTCCGAAGTAGGTGGTACCTACAATGAACCAATAGGAGAATGCCGACCATTATGGTCAAAATAATACCTCCAGTTTTGAATTTACATGTGTGAATGAAGGTTGGCTATGATTGAGGTCGTTCTGTGAATGTGACGAGCAGGTGTAGAACCTGGGATTTAAGGAGCCCCGCTGATTGCCCTAGTCGGACGGGAATATCTTCCAACCACTTGTCCTCACAATCTTTTAAGTAGTTATAGCAAAGCTGTCTTTAATACTCTTAAATTTTAGGGAAAATGACAAATCAACCATCGTGATTTTTGATCAATGACAAATTAACCATTGTGGTATATTTGCTAACAAGTTAACCACTAACGTATGAGAAATTGACAAATCCAACATCACACCTAAGTTAACCCAGGAAAAGAAAAAGTCTGGACGCCGCAAACAAGCGGCGTCCAGGCAAAGAAGCAAGCCTGGACGCCGCTGGTTTGCAGCGTCCAGGCAAAGCCAAATTGCCTGGACGCCGCTGGGGTGCGGCGTCCAGGCTTGAGGGACACCCCAATCATTTTCCCTTTTATAAAGAGAAAATAAAAGTTAGGGCTCATTCTCCTACCCCTACCCGACCCCTTGCTCTTCTTCTCCCTCCCAATCGGCTCTCCCACTCTCCCCCGATCGGCCACGAGTCCAACTACCGCACTGCGACGACCACATGAGGCCGACTACCGCACGGCGACGACCACCCGAGGCCGACTACCGCACAGCGATGACGAGCACGCGAGGCCGACCACCGAAAGGCGACGAGCACGCGACGCCAATCACCGAACGGCGACCACCACGCGACACCAACCACCGAACGGCAACCACCACGCGACACCAACCACCGAACGGTCTCGGATCTCGCCTTTCTTTGATAGATTGTTAGTATCCTGTGGTAGATCAGCACTGTGTATATTTTTTGTGGTAATTTCCTTGTTATTTTGTTTGTTAGTTAAATTGAGTTTGTTAGTTATTTTTAGTTTTGTTAAAAACAAAATAGCAGTTTGGGTTTGTTTGCTAGAAAATGCAATTCTAATCGATCATGGTACTAAGAAACTCGATACTGCAGGTTGTTGGCAAATTACCACCACAAATTTTTGTTTGATTGTATTTTTGATTATACTGCAGGTTGTTGGCAAATTACTCTCAACGATCAGCATGGAATCGTGGCCTAAGAAATTGTGGTCAAAGCGTCGGCAGGCAACGGTGGAGGCCGTTGAACCCGTTCAAACTACGGAAGTGGAAGATGTCCAACCCGCGACAGCGGCGGAAGAAGAAGAAACCACCGACCTTGAAGAAGAATTATTCTGGAACGCTAATTGCAAAACACGGTATTTAGAAGATATACTACATCGTAGAATTACTGTGTCCAAAATAGTAGATTTGGACTCTTTCGCAGAAATGAGAATTGATCGTATGCTTCAAGCTGCTGGATTAGCCGGGTTGTGCAATTTGAGGGGCGGTTACTGCGAGAGAGTTATAAGATTGTTTTACGCAAATTTGCGAATATCCACTAACCCATTAGAGGTGCGGACGTACGTTTTTGGAAGGGAGTTGAGTTTCACTTCCAACGATGTAAACATGATGCTTGGATGTGTACTGGATGAGCCAAGCGAGGAATTCTATCATATGGCTCGGGAGCCACCATTTGTAAAACAAGGAGGTGGGT
Organism: Begonia loranthoides; assembly: GCA_022433065.1. NCBI lineage: Eukaryota > Viridiplantae > Streptophyta > Magnoliopsida > Cucurbitales > Begoniaceae > Begonia > Begonia loranthoides. The sequence continues at coordinate 4,545,188 of CM039475.1, forward strand.
TAGCGGTGCTTAGATTGTTGCACCAGGATCCCGAGGTTGTCGAGTACAGAAAGCCAACGGGGAAGGAGTTGAATGCCTTCGCCCGATTGATCCACTTGATCATGGCGTACACCATTTTGCCTCGAAATGGGCATCGCGACCTTGTTACCAGCATGGATCTCTATATGCTGGAGAAGGTGTTTATGGGAAAAAAGGTGGACATTGGATATATAATCCTGAGCTACATGCAAGAGGTGCTCAATAAGTCGGCGAAGTCCCTGTCGTACAACTGGCTAATCCAGAGGATCGTTGAGCAGTTTGGGGTCCCCATCCCGGAGAACGAGCCAAGAATTGAAGAGTCGGTCAATGACATGTACAACAATTCATTATTGGATAGAATGGGTATCACCCAAATAGAAGGTGAATGGTTCCGCAAGGGGAAGAAGGTAGCAGCACATCCATTGCCGCCTGGGCCTTCGCATTCAGTCCCTTTGCATTAAGTCCCTTCGCATGCACTGCCGCCTCCTCCTCAGTCATCTCACTTTAGTTCGATACCTGCTGAGATGCTCAACTGGATGAGCAAGATGGAGGAGCTCCATAATATGTCCATGACCCAAATGCAATTGATGGCGACTAGATACAAATGCAACAAGGCCAAATACAAGAAGCGGCCAAGCTCACAGAAGAGAGGTGGGCTATCGCAGAAGAGAGGTGGGGTATAAAACAACAGTGGAATGTGCAAGCAGCGGAGTGGCATCGTGAGATGGTGGCAGTACTTAAGCAAGGGGAGAGGCGATCAACCCATTCAGGAAATGCGTCATCCTCCTCGGACGCACCAGATGTGACATTCCGATTGTAAGTTAATTTTGTTGAACGTGAATTCCAATTTTTACTTTATTTGTCTTTCATGTACTGACGTGTTGTTAATTTGCAGCGAACCTGTCGGAAGCCACTTACAAACTCCTCCAGCCGTGCCTCTCAGGCCGCCGCCCCTTAAAATTTTGCGCCTGGTACGTCTTTCATTTCGGTATATATGTGTATTCATTCATGGTTACGCTGACCGTTTGTTGCAGGCTCATGATTTGATGAGTAAGTTCCAAGACTATGTCCGGGCAAATACTCGAAAGAACATGGAGACATGCGCAATTCTTGCAGGAAAGCTGACCGACAATACGTACTTCGTCTATGAACTCATCTTCCCAGATCAGAAAGGAACGCCAGATACGGTGAGAGGCCTTTTTTGGGTGTTAGTGTATACAATTTTATCTTAGTACTCATCCAAACTTATATCCAGTGCTATACGATGGCAGAAGCAGACACAGAAGTTTTCAATTATCAACAGCGACACGATCTACTCACACTTGGATGGATTCACGTAAGTAATCAAGTCGTTTCTCCAGGTTAGAGTTAATGTTTACTGAGATCATATAATGTGTTGTTTAAATTGCAGTCACACCCGAAACATGAGTGTTTTATGTCGTCCGTTGATCTGCACATGCAATTCGCTTACCAAACATTGTTGCTGGAATCAATCTCCATTATCACAGCTCCCACTGACAAACAGCAGTATGTAGTTTTCCTAGTGTAAATTCTTAATTTTGCTTTCCACGTAATTGGTCGACACTTGTTCCCTTTGCATTACAGGCCGTTCGGCATCTTTCGGTTTACCCCTGAGGGGATGAGGGTGATATCAGAGTGCCATATTAAGGAACAATTCCACCTGCACGAACCTCCAACCTTTCAGTATGAGGGTCCGTTGTTCGCCCGAGCTGAGAAAGTAGCCTTTGATGTGAACTTGTCGTTTCTCATCACGGATTTGCGCCGGCAACAGCCCAGGAAGAAGGAGAATGCGTAGTTTAGTTGATTTTGTGTACTTGTACGTTAAAATGTATGTCAAGTTGTCAATGATATGTTGGAAGGTTAGGTGTAGTTTACATTTAGTGGATGAATGAGATGTTTGGATGATACTGGAATTGTTTGGGCTGTTTGTGCAGGATGTACGAGAATAACTATGTGGAGTCAAGAAACAAGGGACATTCTGTTCAAATTTTTAAAAAATTGGCAAGTCTATCAAACTCATTTTATTTTCAACAAAATAATTACATCAATGGCCTTTGACAGTCATGTACATTTGTTGCAAGCAAAAAGGGTTATATCACGGCAGGTTAAGGTCCACATCTGTATACGTAGGTGTGGGAGAACCTTCAGCATCAAACTCCTGCAGACCACATTACAAAGGAAATGAGCGTAGTTAAAATATCAATTAAAAGCATAATGCGATAATGCGCTGACCTGCGTCTCATGAACTCTATCGGGAGCTATCTCGGGGACTTCGAAACCCATAAATGTGTCATCCGACCTTCCTCTGCCGCCTCTTCCTCTGGCTCTAGCCGCCCCTCTGTTGCCTCTGCCAGCCCCTGCACTGGATTCCCCTCCCCCTTCGTACGTGCGGGCATTGTGGCCCACACCCCCGCACCGGCCACAATGCACGTTTAAATGTCTTCTGGTAAGCACTGTCCGGCTTGGAACCTCATCCACATCCCGTATTCTACGTATGCGGGGCCTGCCTGGAAGCCTTTTATACGGCGGTGGGATAATTGGATCCAGATTCGTCACAGGATGCCACTCGATTGGGCCATTGAGGGGTTGGAGAAAGTGGGAGTACATCACCATGTATGTTTCCCGGTGATAGCACCAATGCACAAACTCCTCAGGAGATCTCCTCATGAAGTGAATGCACGGAATTGCATGGACACACGGGATGCCGGTCAACTCCCACCGGTTACAAGTACAAGTACACCTGTCCAAATCGACAGAGTACATGTCGGTATTGTTGCTGACCTCAAACTTGGCCGCTCCTGCAAATTGGGGACTCCAATTTCGACTGGCAAGTTGGACTTTGGCGAGCCGTTTGCTAATCATTGGACACAACAGATCGGTCGAGTGAGCCATTTTTTCATGTTTTTTCACGATCCTACCCATGATGCCCTTTCGAATGATCTCGAACATACTTAGAATTGGTTTGTCCCGGGCTGGTAGGATGCAGGCATTGAAGGACTCGCTGAGGTTGTTGAGGCTTATGTCGCACTTTGGGATGGAAGAGAAAGCATGTTTGGCCCAGCAGGTCACCTCTATTCCACGTAGATATTCATGGGCCGCCGGGTCAAGGACAAATAACTTGGCCATCTCTTTCTCAAATTGCCCCACTGTTGTGGCTCTTGATGCAGCCCACATTGCATCCTTCAACAACCTGCCTTTAAATTGTTTTTGAAAATTGGCATACAGGTGTCGGATGCAAAACCGTTGGTCTGCTTGCCATGCCACCTCTCTCACAGCTGGCACTAGTCCCTGCAAACTTTCATAATATGAGACAGACATTGGAAAAAACATGCATAACATAAACACATAATTCAAAAGCAATGCACAACACCTTTTGTCGATCAGAAATAATTGTCCATCCATTGCCAGATGGAGTGTTTAGATCATCTAGCAACAATTCTATAAACCACCTCCATGAATCCCTATTTTCTGCTTCTACGACTGCTACAGCAATCGGATACATACCATCGTTCCCGTCGATGGTGACAGCAGTCAGCAGTTGGCCCGGAGTCGCTCCCTTTAAGTGGCAGCCATCTAAACAAATAACAGGTCTACCACAGTTCAACACTGCCCTCTTGCATGCATCCATGCACATGTACATCCTTTTAAATACACTCATATCAAGGTCAACACGCAGTGAACTTCCGGGATTCGACCTCTGAATCTCCTCAGCATAGGACCAAATGAGCTTGTATTGCTCATTGCCATCACCTTCGTTAATTTTCTTTGCCGCATTTCTTGCCCTTCTAGCAAGGCTGGGTGTGATGTTGACGTTGACGTCCTTCCTAACAGTCTCAATTATGGAAGATACGTTCCAATCGGCCTGACTTTTAAATCTGTCTAAGTAATGCGTTGCCACCCATTTGGCAGTGGCATGACGGCTTTCCATCTTTCGGGAGCAAGTGTGAACGTCGTTGTAGGACTTTATTTGAAACTTCATTTCACGTCCTATTTGTGACGCGTGCATCCTCCATGTGCCTGGACGCCGCAAACCAGCGGCGTCCAAGCTTGCTTCTTTGCCTGGACGCCGCTTGTTTGCGGCGTCCAGACTTTTTCTTTTCCTGGGTTAATTTGAGTGTGATGTTGGATTTGTCAATTTCTCATACGTTAGTGGTTAACTTGTTAGCAAATATACCACAGTGGTTGACTTGTCATTGATCGAAAACCACGATGGTTGATTTGTCATTTTCCCTAAATTTTATAACGTTATGGTGCAATCTACGTCACAACATTTAAAATCATTTATGTTAGGTTTATTCTAACAATACCAACACTTGACCTATGTATTATGATTATTGTTTAGGATAAAACTCGAGCTTTAAAGTATATAAGATAACGTAGCTTATACCCAATGACCTCAACATTTGTGTAGATACATGTGTCATTATTTATTTTGGAATGAACAAAATAATAATTATATATTAAAAGTTTAACAAAAGGGTTATGGTCCACAGTTCATAAACACCTTTACATTCTCCTTGATATTTCATCACCTTGAGTAGGGGTGGGCAACAACTGAGCAAAACTGAGAATTGAATCGGAATCGAGCTATGGTTTTGGTTCAGTTTCGATTCTCAGTTCTTATAATGTAAATTGTTTCAGTTTTCTGTTTTATTTTATAATTGCGGTTCGGTTCCCAGTTCATGATTCAAGAATCGAGAATTGACTGCTGTTAACAAAACAACAGGGAAAGTGTCGAGAAGAAGCTTGGAACCGACTACCTGGAGAGCGAGAAGTGCTAACGGCGAACCTCCAACACGGTGAACGGCGAACCTGTGAACGACAATTGAAGTGCGAACGGCGAACCTGAGGCTGAGATTGAAGTGCGAACGGCAAACCGACTGCAAACCTGCGAGGTCTGGAACTGAGAGGCGATTTAGGGATTGCGATTTAGGGGTTGCGATTTCTGATTTAGGGTTTGATTTCTGATTTTTTGATTTCTTATTTCTGATTTAGGGTTCCCATTTCTGATTTAGGGTTTGATTTCTGATTTCTGATTTAGGGTTCCTATTTTTTTCTCAGAAATCCTTTGTCTTGCAGTCTGTTAATGGCAGATTGGGGTTTGCAGGCAATAGTGAGAGGATCATGCAGCAGTGAGACTGACACCCCAGTTTATAACATTATGGGTTCTGATAAACATTCTTGTTTTGCTGCTCCTTTTAGAGACAAGATAAAATTATTTTGATGAAATAATTTTGAACATCCTTGTTTTGCTGCTCCTTTTTTGAACATTCTGATACCCCAATTTATAATATTATGGGTTCTGATGAACATTCTTCTTTTGTTGCTCCTTCGTAAAGTATAGTGTATTTTGCTGCAGCAAAAGATACATATGGCCAGAGCTGGTGATTAAAAGAAAAAACAGGACATAGTTAGGTTGGGAACGGGTACCGATCGAAACAGAACCGATTCTGGTTCCTTGTGATTCCGGTTCTGGTTCCAGTTTCGTACTCTCGGAACCGAGAACCGAACGGTCGGTTCCGAGAGGCCAGAACTGGGACCGAGAACCGATTTGCCCACCCCTAACCTTGAGAAAGAATGTGTGTATTACGTGAAGTGCTTATCGAAACGAAAGTACTTTGTACTTGACTTGCTTCTTTATGTATCTAACAGCAGACAAGTCCAAATAATTCCTTAAATCTTGGATTCTATTCATAATATTTTTACCAAAATCAAAATTCGAACTCTAAAATTAAAATTTTGAATTCCTAGGATAAACAAGGATGATCCAAGAATGATAGAGTCGGAATTCCAATACTATTCAACATGACCCTCAAAATGACCCAAGAACGAATGGATCAAAATTCAAATTCAGCCAAAAAACAAGGCTTGGGCCATAACCCAAAATAGCCTAGGCTGCAACCCAAGACAATTTAGTTGGAGGTTTAGAATGGTTTATGTAATATCTCAGATTTTATTCGATTGAAATTTTATTATTTAATTAAAATAATTTTCTCCTTTGATATTATACCTTGATTTCTCCTGGAATCTGCAATTGCATATATATATATATATATATATATATATATATATATATATATAATTATATCAATTATTGGAATAATATTTATTTAATATTATTATAATTGAAATTAAAAGAAAAAGGAAAAACATAAAATTAAACGCTGAAGAAATGATTGGTGGTTTATCGATGCAAAATCTGCGGTCGATCTTGCATGGTGACTGACCGCCATGCTCCGGACCGACCACTAACAGTCTGGCTATCGACCACCCTTCTTGAGACCATCAGCAGAATGGCTGGTGACCGACCTCCAAACACGGTTTGCCGACTCTTTTTTGTTCCAATTTTTGCTGCACACGTTTTCTTCCTACTGCACTGAAGACTTCATTGCCTATAAATAGGCAATGAGTCTATGAAGGAAAAATCACACAACAACGGAGAGAAAGAAAGAGGGAAAAGGGAGAGAAAATTGTAGTATCCTGATTTTTATAATATAATTTAATAAATGAAATTAGAAAGTAATTGAGGACAGTTAGATTATTTAGATATTTGTCGGGATATTACCAATGACGTACCCCGATACTTTACCCGTCGTTATTAGCATCATGAATTTTATAAAAATAAATATGTTATATTACGGGATGACATTTATTAGAATTATATCACATAAATAATTAGAGGAAAGGAAATAATTGAATTAATAGGGATGGATTAAATTTAATTAATTATTGGATTAAAGGGAAATGAGGGCTTAATTGGTATTGGTAAATCATGAACCGGTTCAGCAGAACCGGTTCATGCCATTTGGTTAGGTCTGAAGGGTCGGCTGGAGATAAAGAAAGGAGGGGGAGTTGGGCATTTGGCCTTCGGCCATTTCGCGTAGGGAGAGAAGAGAACCGAGAGGGAGAGAGATGTGTCGCGGGGGAGAGCTCTCGCCGGCAAGTTCTGCTCAACGACAAGGCGGGCTCTGCCGGCCAGCATGGTGCGAACGGAACTGCGGGGTGGCGTCAGAGATGCGGCCAAGCCAAGGGATTTGAACAAATTGTGTGCTGCGATCTCTCTCGAACCGATGCTACAAACTTTTGGGTCGAGGTAAGTTGGTTGTTTTGTTCCCCTGATGTTCGGTTAATTGGACGACTTGTTGGACAGATTGATGAATTAGGGCAGCGATATTGTTGCCAATTACTCAGTGGACCTCGCGTGTCCGCGGATGAATAACATTTTTTTGTGGCAATTACTTGTATTAGTTGGCAATTATGCATATTAGGTGTCTGTTTACTAACCACAACTCGTTACTGCGTTTAAATGGAAGGCGGGTCTTCTGCGTAGGGAGAAAAAAAAACTTGCTAAAGTGAGCCCGAGAAGAAGATGTGGCAAAGCCTCTCCTGCTCTCGGGTCTCTTGGGAATCTCGAGTGCTTCAGGTAACGAAGGCTTCTTGTGTAACGACTCGGACTTTTTACCCTTTCTCAAAAATCGCGTAAATTTAAAATTTTAAAATTAATATCAGAGTGCGCCTTCTAAAATCCCGATTGCTACTGCACTTTTGTTAAAACTCATTTAAATAGTCGAAGTCAAAACAATATTAAAAACATAGCGGAAACGTAAAACATAAACATTCATAATTTAAAGTTCAGGGTTTAAAATATCACACACTCAAAATAAAGGAAATACTTAGTATTTTTACAAACCATGTTCGCCCCATAATCAAACCATATATTTTTATTCTTTCTTTCTTTGCCACACTCTACTGCGGTTGTGTTTTCTCCAGATACGCCGCAGGCTCCACGGGAAGGACCTCCTCCTCTGCTCCCGGTATTATTATTTCGTTACCTACACCACAAGTAAGGACGTGAGCCTAATGACTCAGTAAGGAAATGACGTAAAACAATTATATATATATATATGTACACCACTCTTTAGTTTTCTTGGAATGGATGCCGGTCCAAACCAAATCTTTCTTTACGTTTTGTTGCGTTCGTTCGTTCTTTCGTTCGTTATTCGTACATCGAGTTGAATTAAAGAAGCCTTGGGGATAGGGAATAGCCTACCGGATATTAACCACCTAGGGTAGCTAGTCCCGTACCCGAATAGGGAGGAGACTTGGCCAGCTACCTAATTAAACCCGCACAGCCCTTCCGTTCTTTAATTCTAATTTCATCATCGTTTCATCATCGTTCTTTCATTTCGTTCATTCATTTTTCCTCACGTTGTGTTTGTGAGTACTCACCCCGTAGGTGATACTCCCTATTTGTCTCTAAATAGTACTCCCTATTTGTTTCTATTATTATAACGTAACAATACCATAGGAAAATAATCACAACAGTTCACAAAAATAGAAAGAACAACTATAAGGAATAACAATTAACATAGAATTACGGAAATTGAATGAGAATAAATAACTAGTCAGGCAAGAGATTCAAACAAGAAATACAACTTGAATTTACAGAATATGGTAGTTCAATAATTGACTATGTTAACATGCTTCTAACATATTTGAAGATTCACGAAATCATTTACAAAACAGTAGCGAAATCAACACTGAATACAATAATTAAAAACATGCTATTATGCTTTGAAATTGGCAGAAATTAACGACAATATAACAGCGAACTAATCAGCGAATAAAACATACGAACATGCTTCGAAATTGATTAAAATATAGCTACAGAACAACAGTGAAATAACAAGGCATTTTTTGAATACTTAAAAAATGCTAACATACTTTGGAATTAATGTAAAATTAATCATAGAACAACAGCAAATTCTACAGCTAATTCAACCATTAAAACGTGCTAGCATGCTTTGAATTCGATAAGAATTAACAACAACTTAACAACGAATAAATCTAGCATACGTGCAACCTATATTTGACAACCACTTAAATCCAGAACAGCAGAGAGTTCATAGCGGTTAAAATGTGCTAATCATGCTTTGAAATTGATGAAAACTAACGACAATATAGAAATAGAACAGCGACATACTTAGACATGACAATCGATATTACTGCAGAAACGAACATCTAAGCGTGCTTTTAAACAATTAATTTAGCAACATAAATAAATATTTATTCATGCTTGATCATAATAGAACAAACCTAATCATGCTAAACAGTTAAGAACTAGCTTTATGATTTCTAACAGAATTCGTGCTTGGAGATTTCACGTTAGTTAACACAACAAATAATTTAGGTAGTTTACATGACCTATTTTATTTCCATAGCAATCCAGCAAAGAAATCAACATACTTTAGGACCCTCAACGAGAACATACATTGAAATGAATGTACAATATATAGGAGATATGAACATGCTCTTTGCAGAAAATTAGACAAAACAGAAAATCGTTAAACTCAGAATAGAATATAAGTGCAGATGAACCCAAGTAATAAAATAGTATCATACGTTGGAAGTAATTGCATAAAGTAACTGAGTAGCTAACAAATAATATAACTTTTGCACAAAATAATTGAGCAGTAAAACAAGACTATAGCATGAATCATTCTTTCCTTTCATTATCTTTCTTGTTCTATTTACGATTTCCTTACTCAGTTTTGTCTTCAAACAATATCATCAACTTCTTCAATGAAATTTAAAGTAGAATGAATTGTTAGAGTAAGCGACTACAACGTAAAGAATAAAGACATTGCTAAATATTGCAAAAAATATTAATAGATTACAACCAAGTAAAACACTAAACACAAACACACGTTTTTACTTGTGGGTAGGGCTTTGACGGCCAAGACTACCACTTCCTTATCTTGGTTGAAGAAATTGTATAGGGACAACAAAGAATAGCAGCAAAAGCCTTAGTGTACAGAACCCCCAATTGTACAATTCCTTCTCGTTTCAATTTAAAGAAATTCACGCAGCTCACTTAACTCTTCTTCACTCTCAGTTTCTTATGCACTGGGAGAATCCTTGCTCTCATTTCTCACTGACGCTCACTCTCGTCTCGTAAGAATTGAATAGAAGTGCAAGGGAGGAGTATTAGAGGAGAAGACTTACCTGGTTGGAGAGGGACAACTTGGACACCTAGGGGAAAGCGTGCATATAGGGAGGTTCCTTTGTGGGCTACTGCCAGGAGGGGGACGACTTTTCTGGCCGAAAGTGCGAGTATTAACTCGTTACGCGACGAGTTGTCTGATTTTTATTCCTTAATTTTCGCAAATCTGCTAAATTTTGGACTGGTGCGGACGACTAACCCACGTCCGCAGTCGTCTGCATGTACAAAGTTTCGCAAGCTAAATTCGAGGTTTCGAACGAGAAATGGCATCCCCATTCTCGTCCGTACCATATGAATAGTATTGCGGACGTGGTGTGGCATCCGCATGCAACGTCCGGCCGCATCCGAATGTGGCCCTAATTTGGATAGATTCGATGCGAATGCAGTCCCATCTCGTCCACATGAGTCCGGACTCGTCCGAAAGTCTGCAGATGGGAACAGATTCGATGCGGACGCAGTCATCCTCGTTCGCATTGTCCGCATAGGCGTCCGAAAGTCCCTGGACAACCTTTCCTTGCATTTTTCCCACTTAATTCCAATCCCATAATATTTTCCTCACGAATAGACATCGTAATTTAACACGTCATAACATGCCATGTAATATATGTTATTTCCAAAAACACAATTACATAACGTACATGAGAAAAATTAGGATCGAGGTATTACATCTTGCATTAGTTTTATGAATATTATGGAATTTTAGCCCCCCGTTCGTTATTGTTTTAAGGATTTCATAGACAAAAGGATTTATAGAGGTTGTGTTTTACTGCTGAGTTTGGTTCTACTGTTTAATTATCAATTTGGTTGGAATTATTTGTCCGTTGGTGAAGCTCTTGGTTTATTTATGAATGTCTCAAATGATATGCATTGCTAATGGTATTGGCTGTTTGATGGATGAACGCTCTATGTTAGTTAAGCTTGGTGATTTCATTTGGACATGTTATTATGTTGGTATTGCATTAAGTGATATAGTGGTGTAGGAGAAAGCGATTAAGTGTATTGGGATTATGATATTTCATTAAGTAAATGAATAAGGAATTTTGGTTAGAAGTCGTTAAGATTAATGAGTTGTTGAAATAAAGTTTAGAATTTGTGATTATTAAGTAATTAGTTATTTAACTATCTCTGAAGGTATTGGGATGGAAGAACTTATGTGCTGAATTTCTACGGACGTTAGGTAAGGAATTGGGTAGAGTATTGGCCGTCAAAGCCCTATCCACAAGTAGAATCATGCTTGTTTCTTTGTTTGAATTCTTCATAAGTTTCCTTGTTTGAATTCCAAGAAATCCTCTTGTTTGAACTCTATGAATGCGACTCTTATTGATGCTTGGTTGGGATAAATTATTGTGTATTTGATACATAGTTTTGTAAAGAAAGTAGTATGGAGATATACTTAGTGAAGGTGAGAAAATGATAGATCAATTGCTGGCTACGTTGTTATCTTTGGATTGCTCTTAGTTGATTTTAAAAGCTCATAACCCTCTTTTAGAATGCTAGTCAATTTTCATTTAGTTCTTATTGAAGGTTCGCAATTATATATCGAATTGTCGTTTGGTTATAGAGTAGTTGTTAAATGCGTTGTTTGATCTCTATAGTTGTTGTGTTTTAATTATAATATTCATTTTCCTATATGCAGTAAATCCTCGGTAAATAGTGGTTAAAATCACATTGTGAAATCATATTAGTTTCCTGTTGAATGACAAAGCATGTAAATTCGTTTTAATTCACTGATATAATTGTACTTGCTGCCAAGTTCTAAAGCACATATGTTCCTTTCAATTCGCTATAAGATTTCGTTATATCCCTGTCAAATTATAAAAGCATGTATGCTCGTTTACTTCGCTGTTGTAAATTGTATTCGCTGTTAATATATAAAGCACGTATGTCGTTTAGTTTGTCGTCATATTTGTATTTCGCTGTTGAATAATAAAGCACATATGCTCGTTCTATTTCACTATCATATTTCGTATTCGCGGTCGAATTATAAAGCATGTATGCACGTTTTAATTCCTGTTAAATAGTAAAGCATGTATACTCATTTTAATTCGTTGTCATATTTCGTTTCTGCTGACAAATTTATAAAACATGTATGCATGTTTTAATTTACTATTTTTCGTTTCTTATTCTCGTTGTTCGTAATTTAATTAGTTCTCTAGTAATTCATTAATTTATGCTCAATAGTTTTAGTCATTGAAATTCCGTGATTTACTTTCGTAGTTCATTCCATTGTTATTCTGGAATTCTAGGTAGAATAGAATTGTGAACTTATGGAATGAATGATATTATTCATAGTTTTATTTCCTGTATTGTATCATTATGCATCATGATAATAGAAACCCTAGGAAATACCATGAATAGGTTGGTATTCATATTGTGAAAAGAAAATGAAGAACAGAAAGTAAGGGAATTGGGTGTCGGGGAGGTAGTTCGGATCTAACCGGTAGACTCGAATAGAACTTTACCCTTCCCACATTGGGTTGTGCGAGCTTGTCTACTCTAGAGTGTTAGATGCCAATTCCCCACCACTCTCCCTGCCAGGATCCTCCAATCTCCCAACTCGACCTACGAGTTTATGATATGTAACCGTGAGTAAAGAACAGTTTGGGGCAGATCCCATTCTGACATAATGAGTTAGAGACATGCATATTGCATATCTCAATTCCTTACTAAGCCCTTGGACTTACAGTTTACTTGTGGTGTAGGTGATCATGTTATTGCAATTAATCTAAAGAGGGGGGTTGATGAAGGATTTACACGGGCAAGCGTTGTGGTTGGCAAGGCTAAAGACATAACAAGAAAGACGGTTTTGAAATTGTAAATGTAATCAATTGCTTATTATTCCACAATTAGTTTAATTGAGCTTCCACTATGTTTTAGAAAAATGATTTTCACTTATAGATTTCTATGGTTTAAATAACGAGTATAAGAGAAAGAATTTAACGGTTCGGTTTCTAGAAGAGAACTATGATTTTAATTAACAATGGTTTAAGTTGGTTAAGTTGTTTCTATAAAAGTTTTAAATTTTATGCATTTTTTAAGATAAAGAAAATCCGGGTCGTTACAAAAATTGAGGGAAATAGTGAGGAAAATTGGCAAAGAAGGCAGAGGCGATTTTTACGAGCAATTCGGGAGGAGGTTTTTGGAAGGAGAATTAGCAAAGAAAATTCTTCAAGAGGTAAGAAATGGGATGCGGTAGCCAGTGGAAGCCCTGTATCATGAGATTTTATGTTTTCACTTACGTTAAATTATTATTGAAAATACTGTTAGAATTATTCGTATAAATTAACGATAAAATAAACGTTGAAAATATCATGAAAACTATCATTAAAATAATATCAACATAATTACAGAAATTATTGTTGTAATTAATGCATGAAATAACAAAGAAAATACGTGAACGTAAAAAATGAATAAAAATATATAAACTGCTTTAATTTCATATATGGACTGTTGTACTACTGTTAATTCTATTGTATTGTTATGAACTGTACATGCATCATGATAGCGCTTATAAAACTACGGACATATGCATAACATATTAATAAATGAACCAATAAACGTAAATAGGTATATGAGATCGGTGGTGACGCCCCTAATGGATGAATCTCTTCGTCGGAGTGAAAATTAAGCCACAAGACGGTATAATGGATCCAACTTCCCTAAATTAATAAGATCTCATACATCTGGACTGTTAAGTGAAACTAAAATTGCATGAAAAGGGGAGAGGTTCTTCTCAAAAAATGACTGCATAAACATTGCATAACATATACATACATTCTATTTCTTGCTGAGTCTCGGCTCATGGTATTACCCGTAATGTAGAAACTATTATTAATGAGGAGAATGCATTACCATATGAAATCTTGGATTATCAACTGGAGAAAACCTGATGAGTTATGACTCAAGAAACATTGGTTATGATTTTTATTCGATAACTGATTTGTATAATATGGATTGCATTTTAAATTGTTTAAAATTATGATTTGAATTTATTCTGCTATTTTACTCTAATTTCTTACTAAAAATATGCTTTTAAAAGAATAAAAGAAAATTTTTAAATTTTTCCATAAAATTTAAATAAAGAGAATTGATTTTATAAATTGAGGTGTTATAGTTTAAGTTGCGGCTCAGAATGGTCTGGGTCGGGGTTTAGCGACTCCGCCAAGTCGCTGGGTGGCCTCAGTTCCACTAGAACTCCCAATTCTTTCGACCAAGACACCTCCTCGATTGTCAGGCTTGCCACCCAAACACTGTAAATCCTTAGAAACAATCAAAGCATGATTTTTATTTACTAACAATATGATTTCTATCCAAAAATCACCACTTTATTATAGAAATAGCCCAAAAAAAATCCAACTTCAGCATACCTCCGTAAATTGAGGAATAAGCTAGAAATTTGCACCCAAATTTTCCTCTATAAGGTTGATTATGTATGTCAAAATAGAGAAATGAATGGGAAAATGATAAATCAACCATCGTACTTTGTGATCAATGACAAGTCAACCACAACAATTTTTGCTAACCAATTAACCACTGAACTATGAAAAATGGACACTGCAAACATCGTCATTCCTGTTGAGAAATTTTACCGTGATGACGCCGCCGATTCACTAAAACTCTCTGCAAATTCTAATTTTTATACTAAAATTGCAATAATTGAAGCAATATTACTGAGAAGACGATGTCAAGAAGCTCCGATATGGTTTGGTCCATCGTTGAAAATAATTTCCACGTTTTCAGTTTTCTGAACATCTTCTCATTGTTGAAAACAATTTTTTCTTCTCGATTTCACCGTCTAGTTCTTTTAACCATCTTCTCCTTCCTCTTCCCTATCCATTGTCTTTGTCTAGTGTTCATCACCAACATCTCACTTTTTGTAGAGAAAAATAATCTTTCCACCTCGAAAAATGATCGTTCTATGGCAGAAAGTGCTCTATCCGCAGTGGAAAGAGATCGTTCCACAGCAGATAGTAATTTTTTTTACAAGTAAAACATTATTGTTCAGTAGCGGAACGACAACTTTCTGTTGCGTAAGGACAACTTGATGGACTTCCAAAGATTAGAAAAACCAATTGAAATAACAGCACAATATGTTGTCTCTAAAACAGAACAACGACTTCAAATCGATAGAACTTTTCTTGCATACAACCAATAGACTTCAAATTTGCAGAATACCAAGAACTATTAAAGAGCTTATCTCAATTCAAAAATCATGATTAAATTCGTTGTAATATGGAAGATACGTATAGAAGAGTGGACTGTCCTCAAAATAGATTCTGTAAAACAGTTTCGGCGACCTCTAGAAAATCATGCAGCAAATTATCGAATTCTTATCCAAATTAAACCAAATTAGTGCCCAAAGTTTCACAATTTAGCAAGCTTCAAAATATCAAAATTACAGAACGAATAACCAAGAGCAAAGAATGTAACCAGAAACGAACTACGAGTGGTCCGCTGGAATCTCCACTACTTGAGATTAGCGACTTTAGTGGACCCTTTTTAAAGAGCCTCTCTAACTCATTTTCCACCAACTTTCTGATCCTCCACACTTGAGTAATACTTCTCGGGAAGTATTGGGTGAGATCAGTGTAAAACCTTACCTCCAAAAATGGCAAAACCGTGAGGTAAGGAGTCTTTGGAAATCTAGTCTTGGAAAGCTTGACAAGAATCTCCTATTGATGCTTCTAGAGAGAACTCCAAAAACGGCAGCTATACCTATATTTTTAACTAACCAAAACTAAGGATTAGGGGTGCCTTAGAGAGCTTAAGAACCCCTCGAAAGAAACCCTAAAGCCAATTTACGAAAATGTCCTAAAAACAAATTACAAAAGTAACCTTAAAATAATAAAAACACAAAATACGTCCTTGGCTGGATTTTAGGTCTCTGTAATTTGAACGTTTGACATAGTAAACAACCTCCAACTGTAACACAAAAACATGTTTTGGATACCTTGAAATGTTGGCTATATTCTTCATGAAGAAAATATGTTGATATAAAATATTCTATAATGCCAAAAATACCCATGAGTGTTTGAAGGTCAGATTCTAGGCAGATTTTGAGACAGCTTCAAAATTCTCCTAATCTTGTACTTGAATCTCCACTTATGCTTGATCTTGAATAAATTCATCATATTTTTGGATGCATGATGAATATAATCCATTCTCTTTCCTCTTGGAGCAACTACAAAATAAACACAAAAATTGGAGTTATAAAATTCTCGGGTTTGATTGAGAATAGAGGGAATCTGTGGTGCATCACAACTCTTTTTAACGAATAGTGGAAGGACAACGTTCTGCCGTGGAAAGACAACGTTCCACTATAGAAAGACAACATTCTGCCTCTGAAAGACAGCGTTCTGCCACAAAATGACAACGTTTTTTAACGGAAAATGTAACTGCGGTGTTTGCTACGTCCATTTTTCATAGCTAAGTGGTTAAATTGTTAGCAAAAATTCTTTAGTGGTTCACTTGACATTGATCACAAAGTACAATGGTTGATTTGTTACTTTCCCTAAATAAATTTATGCAAGAAATCCAATTGATTTTGAATACTTCATTAGGAAATTTTTCAAGTTTTTCTTACGCGAGAGAGTTCAATAACTTTCATTAATTTTTCTTCCTTCCTCCGTGATGATTTACATGTTTTCTCACCAAAGCAAGTCATTCGTTAGACTTCAATTGCAGAAAACAAATAATGAAACTCGTAGAAGAGAAACTCACTTCTATATTGATGCTTACCTCATACTACAAAAACGAATTTCCTCTGCTTCTCCCTTTCTCTACAGAGAAGAAGAAGAAAAGAAGAGAAAGTGGGGAAGAATGGTTTGCGTATCTCTGTTTCCCCCACACACAGAAATAAGGGGAGTCCTCCCCCCATTATCGACAACAAACCCACGATAAAGGGGACTTAAATTTTAAAATTTTGTTTTTTTTCTTTCTACCGAATTTTGCACTTTACTCATTTTATAAATATAAAAAATCTAGAGATATCTCACAAATTCTCATTCCAAATAACAAGATGAAATTTAAAATAATCTATTAGATTTACGTGACCTCATTTATGTTCGGTAAAAATTGGTTAGTTTAGAATGTTGTGATAAAACTAAATTATGAATTAGGCTTTGATATTCTTTTATGACCCACTTTTATGGAGGATCTTTTTTTTTTTCTAACTTTCGCTTAGAGATGTTAAATGAGCAAACTGACCTGTCAGCTCGCTCGCTCTGCTTGGTATTGTAACGAGGCAAACTAGGCTCGACTCATTTATATCATAGTTCATGAGATTCAAATTAAATTTTTTTTTGAACAGACTCGTTTGGCTCGGCTCATTAAGTTCGCTAAGTTCGTTAGTCTCGGTTTGTTAAGCTCACTAAGCTCGTTAGGCTCGATTCATTTATCTCGCTAGGCTCTGTGAGTCAAACTTTTTTTGGCTCGGCTGGCTCATTTGTCATACTACATTTAAATGCACTTCATCTGTTCGTATAAATGCCGAAATGAAATTTTCATCTATAAAAGTAAGTTGTTCAATTAAAACTCATCATTCAATTGTATTTTTTTATTCTCTAGCTAGTTATTTAAATAAACTTTATTGTTAACTAGACTAATTAACTCGAAATTGGTCTTTGAAACATAAATTCAGCAAAATATGATATTTGCATCTCTTTTTTTAGTCAATAGTTTTTCGAGCATAACTGAAACACTAATTATAATTATGTCATGTGTATCTGTTAGATGTGTTGTGTTTGATAAAAACTCAATAAATATTACAAGATCCATGCAATCAAAATATAATGAGAAAAACATTTACATATGAGAATTGTTTCATCCTCCACCACCTCTTTCTTTCCTCCCTCTTTCTTTTCTTTTTCCCTATTTCTTTCATTATCTTTATTTTTTCTATAAATACCACATTTCTCCTACATTTTTTTTTTCCACCTAAAATTCTTTATTTCTTCTAATTGTTGGGCCGTTCAAAGCCCACAATTAGCTAGGGTTTTTTTTTTGGAGAAGAAGCTCAACTGGTTTGGTCGAAGGACCTCTCTAGCTTTGCAGAACATCGGAAGCACCTTACCTCCGCAGCTGAATTCTCTGAGACTGCCAGTCTCGCGAATTTTGAATGGTTTCTATCTTTTCTTTTTCACATTGTTTCATCTTCTGTTCATTTGTTTTTTTTAACTGTATTTATCATTTTACCTGTTCAATGAACCTTTCGATTTGAGTTCTGGAGTTGTATTGTTATTATTTTTTTTTTTTGGTCTAATTTGAATCTGTACCGGTGATGTGTTGCGCTTGAGTTTCTTTTAATTATGGATTGTTTTGAAGATGTTGAAAGAGAGTTTTTTGTTTTACTTCTTAGTTCGAGGATTTACGACGCAATAAAATTTACGAATTACGACTGATTGTTAGTTCGATGGATTCAAGACTGAGTAATATTTACGATTAATCGTTTGTTTGAGGTATTCATGACTGAATAAATTTACAAGTATGCCGGAGAATAAATTATGTGGCCGTAGAGAGAAATTATGTGAAATGCCCTGGTGTTGATGTTGGTGTTTGAACTGAATGATCGTTTACCTTTTTTATAGGCTGGAGGCTTGAAGAAGCATTTGAAGAGGCTCAATGCCCCAAAGCATTGGATGCTTGATAAACTGGGCGGCGCCTTCCGTAAGTTGAAAAAAATAGCTATATGGTTTTCCTTTAGATTTATTTGCTTTTATGGCTACAATCTTTCTGTTTTCGAAATTTATTTACATGGATCGTGTTCAGGCTCCTAAGACTTCTTCTGGTCCTCATAAATCAAGGGAATGCTTGCCTCTGATTCTTATTCTTATGGCTACAATCTTTTATGTTCAGGTTTTCTCTATTCTCGATTCATAAATGGATGTTTCACTTTTAAACTCATGTTTTATTGCAGTTTAAACTATCCAAAGTGCCATCTGTTCAGTTTGGGCAAAAAGGCATCCCCTATCTTAACACCTACGATGGACACGAACTATCCGCTATCCCGACCCTCTGACCAAGGCAAATGACACCATCAAGCTTGACCTCGAGACGAAGAAAATTGCCGATTACATCAAGTTTGATGTTGGGAATATTGTTATGGTGACAGGAGGTTGAAACAGGGGCCGAGTTGGAGTAATTAAGAACAGAGAAAAACATAAGGGAACCTTCGAAACTGTTCACATCCAGGACTCCACGGGCCACGAGTTTGCAACTCGACTGGGCAATGTCTTTACAATTGGCAAAGGCACAAAGCCATGGGTTTCCCTTCCCAAGGGGCAGGGGTATCAAGGTTTCCATCATTGAAGAGGCAAGGAAGAGGCTTGCATCCCAAGCACCTACTACTGCATGATTTTCATCTCCCTTTAAAAAGGTTCGAAAGACTTTATTTTGGGGCCTAAATTTTGTTTCGTTTATCTTCGTCTAAACGTTATTATTGGATCATGTTAGTCCTTTAATGTCAAGTTTTTAACTTATAGAAATGGGTTACTTCACATTAGACGATGCAGCAATTGATTACAAAAACACCGGTCTCCAATGATCGTCTTTCCAACTGGCCAATTCTGATCAATTACTGCTACTTGATTAAGAATAATGTTAAGTTTAAATCAATGTTAAGAATAATTGATTACGAAAACACCGGTCTCCAATGTTACTTTTTTTTTTTAATAATTATTAATATGTCCCTTAAATATAAAAATATCTTCAACTCATACCTTAAATTTTAAATTTTAAATTCTCACGTATCAATGTTTAAGATTATCAACCCGGTTGCTACTCGGTCAAAAGAATTCAATTTCATCTTAAATTAATTAGTTTAACCGAAGGAAAATATTATTAGTATATAAATATCTCGCTCATCTGCATCAGTCAACCCACGTTGTCGTTTTGTTTGTCTTTTCTTGCTTGACATGATGAGAATGGAATCTCTTTTTTTTTTTTTTTCCTATTGATTTTGACAACTCCGTTGAGAGTATATATGAGATGATACCAAAACTATCATATCTATAATACCAAATTGATTAAAGTAGAATATTTAAATTATTATATTAATATTATTTTATGAATCATCTAATAGAATTAAATGATTAAATCTAGCAGTTGATTCTGGACATTCCAATAATTGTTGTTGTAAAAATTGTTTAAAGTGATATAAAAATCGTTCAAATGCTAGAAATTTTTGTCTAGTATATTCTTGTGATTCTGGTGTAGGATCTAAATCATCAAGTAATCGTTTTTCTAATTCAACAGGATAGTCTTTTAAATAATCATCAATATAATTAATGAAATCTTATATTTTTGTTTTATCAAGAAAATTTATATATTCGAAATGTTCTATAATTTTTTCAAAAGTCATTTAATCTCGTAAGTTTGTACTTAATGATCTAATGACAGTTTTTAAAGATTGTAAAGATGGTTCTTCTTCTTTTTGTATTTCTTTTTTCGATCGTCTAACTAAGGGAGTAGATTCCTCTATATGTAAAGTTCTAGGTATGTCATTTATAAATGAATGTCTAGGAAATTCATATGGGACAAATTTATTAGTTTGTTCTGAGAAAGATTTACTTCGTAGATGAGTTCTATCATCCAGAATAAAAGTTTGTTTACTTGGTTTTTGTAAAAGTAATTTAGAAGGTGTTTCTAATTTTAATAGAGGTTGAAATAATTTATCGATAAAGATTCTTTCATCTTGTCTAAATGCTAAACTGTGATGACTATTAGGTAAGTGAGTAGTCGAAAACTTACGTCACTTTATAATAGATTCTTTGGGAAGTGTGAGCGTGAGCTCTAATAGATTATACGAACCAAAGTTCGATGAGTAAAAAACTCTGTTTGAGCAAAAGCTCTGATTAGATATTTTGAACCGAAGTTCGTGAGCGAAAGCTTTGATTAGATAATTTGAACCGAAGTTCAATGAACAAAGACTCTGATTAGATATTGTTGAACCGAAGTTCTTAGCAAAGACTCTGATTAGATACTTTTGAGTATAAAACTCGAGTAAAGTATTCATATCTGTTGAAGATATTAAATCTGATTATGCTTCCATTCCCTTGTGAGAGTATCTGTAAAACTGATGAGTAGTAACCAATATTCTCATACTGATTATAATTAGTAATTAACATATTATTAAGATAATAAGAATAAGATTGATATGATCTTCTTTTGTTTCCTATAAAAATGAAAAATAATGAGACATATTCTCCCCTCCTCGAAAGGAATGAGTAAATGATTAAAATGATGAAAAATTACTACTACTTGTAGAAGTAGCAGAAGAATAAGATGTATAAGCATAAATACAATATCAGAACAAATATCAGAATCTTCTATCGAGGCGTACCCAATATTATAGGCTAATTTTAATACTTGAGTATTTTTATTTTGTTCAAATCTTTTAGGACATTTATTTGCGTAGTGTCCTTGTTCATGACAAAGCCAACAAGTACATGTAGATTTTTGAGTTGGACATAATTTCTCAGGTCGATATTGTTTAGCTTGTCGATATTGTCTTCGATGTTTAAAATATTTTCTAGGATTTTTCAATTTAGATTTTAGATATTTTTTATATGTGATTTTCTTCCATTTTTTCTTTTCTTTATTATGGCATCTATATCGCCATAGTCTATTAGGTATTTTTTCACAACATAATTTAATTTTTGCTTGTTTTTTTAGCTTTTTCTGCAGCACAGGATTGCTACATCCATGCTCGTAATAATGTAATTCGTGCTCCTAAAGTATTAGGTAAAGCTTTTTCTTCGACTCCTTTACGATAATTGTCTTCAAGAAGTAAGTGCATATCTGATGGTAATTTTTTGAAAAATAATTCTTTTGCTAAAGTTTTATATTTATCATTGAGTTCATAGTATTTTGTTTTAAATTCACAAAGAAAGTTTTCTAAATAACATAAATCGCAAATTTGTATATTGGTTAATTGCCAAAAAGCATTGTCAATATATATAGATGTATGTTTATTTTCATATTCTTTAGAATATCTTCCAATAAATTCTTGAGTTAGAGAATTAATGATTTTTTTAAATGTAGTTGTTGCATTTGTATCTAACATTGCAAGTTTTTCATGTTCTGATAATGTTGTTAAATAGTTATATACGATTCCAGTTGTTTGATGTGTAATGTAATTAAATAAATTTTCAGTTGATAGATCTTGAATTTCTTGATTTAATTGTATAAAGATATGAATTCTATTTTTCCAATCTTCTAATACTTTATATTCATTATCTACACAATATAAATTCAATATATGTAATCCTAATGAAGGTTCTATTTTTGGAATATATCGATTAGGAATTTTAGTCCATTTATTTTTATAATAATATCCTTGTTTATTCATATATTTTTGAAATTCTTCATCCTGAGTTTCTTCGTGTGTACATTTTTTATAGTTTTGATTCTTATGACTAGATTCTGCAATTTCCTATTTTACTGGATAGTGTGGATTGTAAGGATTTTCATATGGATTTTCATCGGAGTCAGATTCATAGTCAAATACTATTTCATTAGTTTCAGCTTCTCTATTCATTAGGAGATATTCATCTTCTTTAAGTATATCTAATTCTGAGAATAAATTTGTTAATTTTTCTATTTGTTCTTCAAGATTATCCATTATATACTTGGAGGTGGTTTAATTGTTAATTGTCTTTTTACTTTAATATTTTCTAAATCCTCAAGAATTAAATATTTTTTTTGATCTTGGTTTATTATAATTTGTTGTAGATTATCAATAATTTCAATAATGTCTTTTCCATGACTGATTTGTTGACTTTGTTTTTCAGGATTTTTAAGAAATTTATCAATAAATTAAAAAATAATCGTTTTTGCTTCTGTTAATTCTGCATATGTTGTTTTAGACTAATTTAAATTTTTAAGTATATTTTTAATTTCTAAATTTTGTTGTTTTAATTCATTTACTTGTTTATTTAAATCAATTATATATTTTACGATATTATGTTCGATAAGTTTAATATTTTCTAGTAAATTATTACTTATCCGAGATATTTTCGTATGTATGCATCGAGATTTAGTATTGTTATTTGAGTGTTATTGATTTTTTCTTTTAATTCAATAATGTTTTGAGTGTTATTCGTTTATATTAATTACATTGTTTTGTATTTCCTGGAAATCTTCTGTATTATGATGAATTATAAGATATGATAAAATTTCCATAATATTGTTTAGAATGGCTTTAATTTTGGAATTATCAGATGTATCTAAATGTGAACTGGGTGTTCGAATTGCATAAAGAGTTTCAGTAGGAAGATTTTTAGGTAGGATAACTATTTTTTCTTGAAAATGAATTCCTAGTAAATTACTAAATTCAGTAGTTAATTTTCTAATGTGTAGATTATGAATTTGTAATTTTTCTACTTCGTCTATATTATTCATATTTAAAGATAATGTTATTTTCGATAATCAAAGGTATAAGAATAAACATTTCTTTTTGTAGATACTAATTGATTGTAAGGATTTGATGGGATTTCTATTCCCATATTGACTTTAGAAATTATCATTTAGAAAACAATTATAGAATAATGTTGGTGTTTATAATATTATAACTAAGTACTTCATGTAGTATAAAGATTGTTGTAAGTTTAAATTTAATTGTATCTTTAAAATTCATGCATGTAAAAATATAATAAGTGACACAAGATAAAAAGAATGATTACAATAATTAAGTAGGCAATAAGAACTACTATTAGAATAATAGTTTTATAGTCCATAAATTGTTTTTATGTTTGTGTTTTGTGAATTAAATGTTTCAAAAATGTTGGCATGAAAGTTTTTAGCTTTCTTGGATACATTAATTATATTGAATTTGAAGTTGTATCGTTAGTGATCAAACAATAAATTAGTAAGTGTTTTTGATAGTGTAATTATATGATTTGAAAGGTAATAGTCACTATTTGAAATAGTGAAATTGATTATAATTGAAATTTAACTACTGATTGAATATGATGTGTAAAGACTTTTACGTCTTGATAAGTCATAATTAATAAATTGTGTATGTGAATATATTTAATCTAGAGTAATGCGAAATAGATATTAATCTATAGTGAAGAGGGTTGGACATAGTTTGTTATGTGATGTGTTAATAAATTTTGCAATTTAATAGGATTTTACCCATCCTCAGCCTGGCCGCTCGGCCCGTTACTGTAGCGGGCTGAGCCGAGCCCGACACATCGGGCTCGCAAGCCAGCGAGCCGGGCCCGTGGGCCAAGCAGCCACTCCCTGTCGGCGAAGGTCCCCGACTCGGCGACTCCCCAGTCCTCGCGAAATCACGTCGCCTGCATGAATTGGAGAATAGGTGAAGTGGCGAACACAGTTTTTTGTGTGAATCGGCAAACACATTCTCTCCGACAGTCGACAGACTCTCTCGCCAACGGGTTCTCGACGATTCTCCAACAGTCTAGACGTAGTTCTCCCGTACTCCGGCTTCGACTAGAGTCCAGAGTCTGGACAATCTAGACTGGAGTCCAGACCGTCCTCCAAGTCCAATATGGACTGTCCAGAGTCTTCCCGACTTGGGAGGACTTCGACAGTCTGACTCTGGACTGTCCAGAGTCTTCCTGATTGCTTTCTTCCCCGGGGAGGACTTTGACTCGGGAGGACTTCGACTCATGTCCTCCAAGTCTAGTCTGGACTTTCCAGAGTCTTCCCAACTCGGGAGGACTTCGACTGCCTTCTTCCCCCCTAGCAATGGTCTTCAGACCGTTGCCTGAGGCTCAAGCCAGCAATGGTCTTTAGATCGTTGTCGATCTCCTCAGCGAGGGGCAACGGTCCGTTGACTGTTGCCCCCCCCCCCCCTCTCTCTCTCTCTCTCTCTCTCTCTCTTCCCTTTCCCCTTCCCATTCCCCT
Organism: Begonia loranthoides; assembly: GCA_022433065.1. Taxonomy (NCBI): domain Eukaryota; kingdom Viridiplantae; phylum Streptophyta; class Magnoliopsida; order Cucurbitales; family Begoniaceae; genus Begonia; species Begonia loranthoides. The sequence goes on from CM039475.1 coordinate 4,570,098, forward strand.
TCTTCATTTTCTATAAATACCTCTAAACTACTTACAAAATTCTTCACCAAATCTTTTTCTCAATCTCTTAATCTCTCTACAAAATTTTTCGCCAATCTCTCAATTTTTCTCTCAATCTCTCAATTTCTCAATCTTTCAATCTTTCTCTCAATTTCAAAAGGTATATGTTATTTAATTTATTTTTATTATTTTTAATTTAATGTATATTACGAACTAATAATTTTTTTTAGTGATTTTTGTAGAACTCGTATTCGTGGAGGTGATCAGAATTGCATACCTTTGTTTAGTAATTGGTGTGAGCTATCATTTTATTTTTTTATTATTTCGCAGTAATCAATTTTTATAATTATGGATCCACGTGATTTTTTACTTGACACTTTTATTGACACTAATGATGATATTGAGGAAATTAGGGAGGATAATCCCGCAATTTCAATTGGTCAATCATCTGCACATATATCCACATCGTCACCTAGAAAAAAGAAGTAAAACGTCGAATGTATGGAATCATTTTTAAATGAAAGATATTAAAATTGGTGGAAAAATAGAAAGTAGAGCACAATGCAAATATTGTATTAAACATTATGCATACGAATCTGGTAGTTCTACTAGCACACTTGGTAGGCATTATACAAAATGTCACTTACACGAGCAAGTGAGAGACCCTACACAAACACTCATAAATGCTAGTGGCAGGGGCAATTTTATGTATTCATATAATAAAATGAGAGAAGGAGTAGCAAAGTATATATCATAATCTGAGGTACCTTTATCTATGTTTGATAGTGAGTTATTTGAAAATTTTATGAAAGAGTATATTAATTCTAGTTTTAGACGAGTCCCTAGAAGTACGACGCGAAGTGATACTATTAAAATGTATAATAATATGAAAAATGAATTAATTTGCGTTTTTTTCAAATGTTCCATCCATGTCTATTTGTATTACTTCTGATTTATGGAGTGCACCTAATGTTTTAAGATATATTGTTGTAACTTCTCATTTTATTGATGACTCTTGGCAATTAAATAAAAGAATATTAGGATTTCGTAGTTGTGAATATCCACATAGTGGCGTTACCATTTATAGATATATTGTTAGAATTTTGCAAGAATATGCTATTAGAGATAGAATTTTTAGTATTACGCTAGATAATGCTTCTGCTAACGATGTTACAATTCTTGAATTTAAAAAGTTATTTCAATTAGATACAGCTCATAATATTCTTTTTCATATGAGATGTGTTTGTTATATTTTAAATTTAGTTGTTCGAGATGACATGTCATTTATTTCGCATTATATTGAATCTATTCGATCTGCAATTTCTTATATTACTTTGTCTAATACACGACAGCAAGAATATAAAGAGTATTGTAAAGCTGCTCAACTTAAACCAAGAAAATTAAAAACCGATGTAGATACAAGGTGAAATTTGACTTATTTAATGTTAGAAAATGCTAAGCCATATTGGTTAGTTATTTGTGCTTTTATTAGTGAAAAAGCAAAATGTATTACTCTTGATCATGGTAGTTGCGATATAGCTAATTTATTTCTTGATTTTCTAAAACCATTTTTTGAAGCTACAAATGAATGTTCGAGAATTTATTATCCCACTACTCATCTTGTTCTCCCAATTTTTATAAAATTAACGGGTACTTTTAAAAAATTTAGACAAAGAAACGAATTTTGTGCATTACTTGATAAAATGGAAAGAAAATTTAAAAAATATTGGCTTAACATACCTAATATTTTTTCTTTTGCATGCATAATGCATCCTAGATTTAAATTAAATGGAGTGTATATAATGGTTGATAAAATTTCTTCTAATTTAGGTACTTCTTCTTCAATTAATGGTGCTCAATTAAAAAATGAAATTGATAATTTATTTTCTTCTTATGAACTTAAATATTCTAATGTTACTCGTTTAATTCCTCCTTCACATATGCATGCTAGCTCTAATAATAGTGCTTGTGGTGGAGATCCACAAGATTTTATGGATGATATATTAGATGAAATAGATAGCAATGTTGATTCTTATACTTCACAAAGAAATGAACTCGATATTTATCTTAATACCTACCATCACATTTCTCGCAACGAGCATTTTGATATTTTGACTTGGTGGCGAGTCAACTCTATTTCATTTTCTATTCTTTCTAGAATGGCACGTGATCTACTAACACCTCTGATCTCTACAGTAGCATCAGAGTCTGCTTTTAGTGCAGGTGGATGTGTGTACGATGATAAACGAGGAAGACTTGTACCAGAAATCATTGAGGCACTCATTTGCTTGAAGGATTAGAATGACGCTGTGACGAGAGATCAACAATGAGAGGGTGACATAGTTGAAGAATTCAAAATTTTGAATGTCGAAGACTAAATTTTTATTTAAATTTGAAATTGTAATTTTCATTTTCATATATTTTCTTTAACTTGTAAGTTGTGTTTTGAAATTGTAATATTCATTTTAATTTTGAAATTGTAATAAAAATATTTATTCAATTAAATTATTAATTATAGTATTTTTACATTATAATATTAAATGTTTATTATAGTTTTAAATTGTATAATATTGAAAATAATTTATAATATATTTATATAAGATATTATTATTTATGTATATTTGACTCGTTAGGCTTGGCTCGTTAGGCTCGGTCGGCTTGTTAGGCTCGGCAGGCTCATTAGGCTCGGCTCATTAGGCTCAGCAGGCTTGGCTCGTTAAGCTCGACATGCTCGACGAGCCAAAATTTTTCAGGCTCGGTCGGCTCGGCTCGGCTCGTTAGCCACCTTTAATTTCCACGGGTTCGCTTTCTCTTTTCGCAGATTAGAGCTCTAACTTCGTCCAAGTTCCTTCTTCACCATTCTCTGCATTTTCGATCTTCATTGCTGACGGAATAACTTCGCTTCGTCCTTGTTTGGACTAGATTCATGTGCGTTCCCTGTTTTCTGCTTGCCCTTAACGAAAATCTCTATATTCTTTGTCATTTCCCTGTTTTCATTTCACTCAGAATTTGGGTTTGTTAGGATCAGTGCACACTTGTATTTGGGTGAATTAGTTGTGTTCAATTTTTTTTTGTTATTTAATTATCTCTAAATTTTTAAGTGATTAACTAAGGAATATGCAAATAAATATGAACAAATAAGAGAGTAAAGGTTAAAGTGTGACGTCTCGCGTCAAAATATGTACTTTTTTAAATTTTCTTCTCTTTAAATTTTTGAGTAAAATTTTTTTTTTTATCTACTTAAAACGAGTTAACGTAAAATCTCAAGTTTAACATAAAAGCTAGGGAGTAGAGATATATCAAAGTAAAGCAGAAATATTTTTATTTTTAAATACATCAATAAATTTCAAGGTTCAAAGCGGAAACATACGCAATAAATATCCAAAACAAGATTTTACAAAACATGCACATTACCTAATTTTTCCAAAATAGTTAACTCATTTATTTATTTTTTCTTCTTGAGCCATTCACCTACTAGGGTCGCGATTCGTCTGGATACTCCGCAGGCTCCATGGGAAATGCATCATCCACTGCTTCTAGCATTATCATCTCGTTTCCTACACCACAAGTAGGACGTGAGCCTAAAGGCCTAGTAAAGAATTGTGTTATGCAATATGCTACATGCCTCTCTTTAGTTCTTTTTGGAATGGGTACTGCCCCAAACCAATCTCTTCTTTACCTTCGTTCTTTCATTTATTTGTTACTCGTACATCGAGCAGGAGAATAGAGGAACCCATGTTGGAGGTATAGTCTTAGTCGTCTTCCAATCACCTAGGGTAGCTGGTCCCATTCCCAACGAGGAGGGGCATAGTCCCGTCCACCTAATTAGATCCGAACTACCCATCCGTCCATTAACTCCCCATTTCCTTTTCGTTTCGTTGTTTTCATTTATCAGTTTTCCTTTCGTAATGCATGTAAGTACCACCCCAAAGGTGGCACTCCCTACTTGTTTCTATTATCATGATGCATGTTCATACAATATAACAATCATAATAATTGAACATCACATATAAAGGCATTTGATACTGTATAACAATCATAATAATTGAACATCGCATATAAAGGAAAATAACGACAATTTAACAGTGCATACCAATGAATAATAGAAATTAAAAGCGTATAAAGAGAATGAATATAGCAGAGAATTAAAATGAAAAATATCATACTTGAACTTACGAAACATAGCAGTAAAGACAATGATAATTTTGCATGCTTCTAAGAGTAAAATATACAACAGATCGTATCAGTGAATTAGCATGCTTAAATTGCGAAATGAAACAACGACTAACGTGCTTTAACTATAGGATAGACAAAATAACGAACGTACATACTTGTATACATGGTTACAAGTATATTGCGAAATGAAACAATGACTAACGTGCTTTAACTATAGGATAGACAAAATACGAAACATAGCAGTAAAGACAATGATAATTTTGCATGCTTCTAAGAGTAAAATATACAACAGATCGTATCAGTGAATTAGCATGCTTAAATTGCGAATTGAAACAACAACTAACGTGCTTTAACTATAGGATAGACAAAATAACGAACGTACATACTTGTATACATGGTTGTAATGATTCAGCGAACTTGATAGATTACTAAACATCAATGGCATGTATTGATTTTAAGCCAGTGGATTGATGATAATATATGTTTGAATTAACATATTGTCCAATGTTCCTTATAGCATAATTTAATCTAGTTAATACACCTGCTCAGGATTTAACAAATCTGAACATTAGCAATAGCAAAACAGTGAATCTATTATCACAGCAAGTAATGCAATAAACAACATAATTATCATAACAGAGTCTTCGTAAGTGAAAGAAATCATAACTCATTCATGCTTAACTTTGTTCATGCTTCAGAACTCAGGATTAAACAACAACAGCTCTTACTTTACATAGAGAAATCTGAACAATAGCAGTGGATCCATCACGACAGCAAGTAATGCAATAAACAACATAATTACCATAACTGAGTCTTCGTAAGTGAAAGAAATCATAACTCATTCATGCTTAACTTTGTTCATGCTTCGGTTTATCATCCTATGCACATTCTATGCAACTACAGAGTAAGAGACCATTATTCCAGCAACAAACGTGACTAACAGTAAGCATTCTTCATTCAAAAATCATTATCAACTTCCTTGGCTAACGATTAAAACGTGGAATGGCAGTAGAGAATTTACAGAAAATTAATCAACAAGAAATTAGCATCACACACATACACTACTTGTGGGTAGGGCTTTGACGGCCAAGACTCTACCAAATCTTTACCTTAGTTGAAGAAATCAAACACAGATAGCAAAAATCCAAACTTACAGAGTCTCACTTCACCCACGTAATACACTGAAGAAATCACACGATTCACAAACACTCACAATTTCTACTAGAAGAGTTTCCCTTTTGCACCCCGGAAGCTCTCTCGCTTGCAGGGGATAAATGGACTAAAAAGTAGAGAAAGACATCTTAAATCACGGAGTCATACGTGGAAAGTGTGGGGACAAGGTGGAGGAGGCATGCGCCGAATCTTGGGGTGTGTCTCCAGGTCGAGTGGATGCGATGTAAATGATAAAACGACAAGATTTTTTATTCTGAAATCCCTAATTGTACACAGATCTAGAAAGTTTTGGATGTGAGTTTGCATCCTTGCCACATCGCATGTGTCTCAATGTGCAATTCGGACGAAGGAAGGCATCGAGTCTTGTGTCCACGTTCGTCCGATTGTGCCCAGAAATCGGACAGATTCAAATCGTCCGTGTCCATTGTCGTCCAGAAACGTCTGGAAAGTCCAGTCTAAATGCAGGGGATGAATTAGGATGCAATGTTGCCATCATGCATCATCCCAAAGTGTCAGGATGCTATTCTAAGGGTTTACGGACGCCATTTCTCATCCTTATAGCATCCGTATGCGTCCGAATTCATCCTGAACAACTTTTCCTTCACATTTTCCTAATTAATTTTCATCCCATAATCTTTTCCCCACAAGCACACGCCATATTTTAATATGTATCGATACGCAACGTAATATATTAATCATCCCAAATTGATTACATCGCGTATACGGGAAAAACAATACCGGGGTGTTACATAGAGAGTGCAAATAAGTTTGTTCACGCAGTTCGGCAACTTAGCCTACATCTGCGCTCCAAGTTTCCTACTTGGAGATCCTTATATCAAATAACCTCTCTGGTTATTATTGATTGAGCTTCACGGGCATCAATCAAGCATTTACAGACTATTCAGGGCATCACCTTCTTCTCTTTGACTATTCTCGGGACGTCACTTTTAAATAACCATTTGAGTACAAGAATTGAGAAAACTAAAAATTTATGACTTTCTCAAATATAAAATCTCAAGTTTTTGGGGATTGGAGAGTTAGAGTTTGCACTCTTTGAATAACAAGAAATTGAGTAATAATTTTGGCAGAGCTTCGCTTCGATTCGATTCTCATGTCGTTGCCTTGAGCATAGGAGACTCTTATATTTATAGATTTTGTGTAATTGGTCGACCATTTTCCAATTTGGTTGATCGTCTTTCGACCGTTGGAACTAGCCATTGCGTTGTGCAGAGGAATCGATTGACCACCTTCTTCATTTTGGTCGACCGCTTTCTTCACATTTTAGCCATTCGCCGACTTTGTCCATTTTTCGGTCGATCACTTCGTCCGCATGCTCGACCGGTTCTTCAGCCGCAAATTCAACAGGCAATTTGTAATGTTGCGGTCGATAAATTCTTCACTACTCGATCGTTTCTTCGATCGCAAAATTGAGGTGCTCACTGTCTTGGCTTGCGGTCAATCAACTGGTCGACCAGTTCTTTATGCACTCTGTTTTAGTCGACCTTTTCCTTAAGAATTGTACTTTTTGATTTCTCTAAATCCCAATATCTATGCTATTAGCTACAAGGACTTAGGTAAACACATTAGTAATATTAATACCCGTAGTAAGAGTATTTCCAATGAATAATATAATGTATTTAAGAATTCACAAAAATACAAATTACACAACTTAATTAACCAAATAATATCGTCATTATCAAAACAAATTACCTAATATTAATTAGGCCAATAATCTCCCATTTTTTATGATAACAAAACATATTAATTTGTTTAATTATTTATACTAAGCATGTGCATATAATATTACATAATATGATTTCTCTCACTTAGTTTATGCAATCTCTCTAACTTTTAAATTCATGCTAACCATGTTTTTCTAACAATTTAGTCTAACTTCTCCCCAATTTTGTCATAATAAAAAAGAATTCAATGGGAAGACACATTAAAGGCTAAAAAAAATTCTCCCATTCGTCATTAACTATACATATTAAAGTTGGGGAAACAAAAAATAATTCAAATAATCAAATATATTTCTTCCTCTTTGTCAAAATTCATATAAAAAACAAAACATTGAAGGGAAATCTACAATCAACCAACATAATCTATTTTCTTCTTCCCCTATTGAATTATTAAAAGGAAATATGGAGGGAAAGCAACTAATCTCAATCAAAACAAATATTATTCCCCTTTTTACATTATCCAAACAATAAAACCATTGGAGAAAAACAATTTAAGAAAATGATATCGATTGTAATAAAATTTTTCTTTCCCTTTATACAAAATCAAGTCATTAGGGATAGCCAAAATATCAAACCAATGGGGATACATAGATACCAACACAAAATAATTCCATCAAATTAATTCTCCCCCTTTCTCAATAAACAAAAACATAATAGTTTGGGATAACTATCAAAACACACAATACTATTTTCTCCCCCTATGTCATAATGCCAATAAACAATTTCAAATCAATTGGGGAGTATATCCAAATACAAAAAATAAATGTCCCCCTTTTTGCCATAAAAACATACAAAAAGATTGGGGGGATATCAAACACAAATTCCAACAATTTTTCAATGTATGCTATTTACGATACCGCTTGTTGAATTAATAAAAAAATTAAAACCAAGATAAACCAATTTTAAAAAAAATGATACCAAAAAAATATATGCAAAAAATAGAATAAAAAATATAAGTTTTAACCTATAAAACCCACTATCAATTCAATTTAAACAAAAATTGAAATATGTCAATTATCCAAAACAAGTTTCCTCCTAAGAGATTTTTCATCAAGTTCAAATCCAAGATGAATTTCAATAATGGTCCATTTCATTCAATTTAAACCTATCCAGTAATTTTCACCAAATTAAACAATTTGTCAAGTAGATTCATCAACCAAGAGTATATATAAAAAAAATTAAACCTATATGCAAGTATGATAATAAAGATATTCTATTGTGTATTTCCACAAGTGCATTTTCATCTTTATTGTATTAGAGGCACACCTTAGAGGTTTCTCCATTTATGTTTTGGGTATTTAATTATCCATCTCCTTTAAACTCTTTGGGAGAACCTCTAACCTAAAACCAATCAAATAGATTTCTTTGGTATCCAAATCTTTTTGGATCCATTAATTATAAGTTTGGTTCATTTAGGAACCCATATAAATTTATAACTTGAATTTGATTTCAAATTAGCATTCAAGTTCAATGGACTGCCCTACACAATTACAAACATTACAAGTAGTAGGACAAGCAAAGAAATTATTATAATTCTACTTTTTAATAAATGGTTGATAGCCAATTCTGACTTTATCAAATGTAACACTTTGTTGTCCTAGGAGCATCTTTAAATTTTTGATCCATTTTGTGAAATTAAGCCCAACACAATTTAAATCATCATTTTTAACCTTCAATGTGCTAATTTCACTTTCAAGTGATTTGATAGTAGAATTCAAGTTATCATTCAAAATTTTCAAAGCCCAGATTTGCTTCTCAAAAGATTGAACTATATCAACATGTTTTTTCATCAAAATTTCATTTCCTTTCTTCAATGATTTATATTTAGACTTTAGCATGTAGAATTGTTCATATAACTCATTAAAAGCATCAAGCAATTCATCTTTATCAAAATTTTCTTCTAAATCGCTAAAAGAAACATTTATCTCATTTTCTTTGGCCATGAAACATACATTGTCAATTTCCTCTTCTTTGGAGGATGTGCTTTCTTTACTATCACTTATTTGATTTGTACCTACATGTGTAACTCAAGAATTTTCCAAATATCATTAGTGCTCACACATGCTTGTACTCTATCAAATTCATTTCTACTTAAAGCACAATATAATATGTTCATGACTTTAGTATTTGAGCTCAATTTATGCTTATCACATTCAAAAAGCAAATTTATAGTATTAAATCCATTTTTGATAATTTTCCATAAATCATAATCTATAGATTGCACAAAAAATTTCATTATAAACTTCCAATATAAATAATCACATCCATCAAACAATGGAGGTCTAAAAAATTCTAACTCAATAAATACAATTTAAACCAATTAAATAAATTTATGCAAATATATACAATATCACACAAAAATATTTATTTAACACCGTTTTGATACCAATTGTTAGGATCGGTGCACGTCTATAAGGGGGAAGATTGCATTACGTGTGCTAAATTTTTTCGTGCAATTTAATGATCTCTAAACTCTAAGTGATTAACTAATGAATATACAAATAAATATAAGAGAATAAGGGAGTAGGAGTTAGAGAGTGCAAACAAGTTTGTTCACGCGGTTCGGCAACCCGACCCATGTCTGCGCTCCAAGTTTTCGACTTGGAGATCCTTATATCCAATAACCTCCTCGGTTATTGTTGATTGAGCTTCACAGGCGTCAATCAAGTCTTTACAGACTATTCTAGAGCATCACCTTCTTCTCTTTGAATATTCTCGGGGCGTCACCCTTTAATAACCGTTTGAGTACAAAAATTGGGAAAACTAAAAATTCATAACTCTCCAAAATATAAAATTTCAAGTTTTTGGGATTAGAAAGTTAGAGTTTACACTCTTTGAATGATTAGAAATTGAGTAGTGACTTTGGCAGAGCTTCGCTTCAATTCTCCTGTCGTTGCCTTGAGTATAGGAGAGTCTTATATTTATGGACTCTGTGTAATCGATCGAGTATTTTCAATTTGGTTGATTGCCTTTCGACCGTTGGAACTAGCCGTTGCATTGTGCAGAGGAATTTGTAGGATCGATATACGCCTATAGAGGGGGGTGAATATAGCGTTTTAACTTTTTCGTGCGATATTTTAATCTCTAATTACCCTAAGTGATTTAATGCATATTATTAAAATATCGATAACAAATATATGCAATAATATAAAGAGTAAGGGTTAGAGAAATGCACACAATATTTGTTTACGCGGTTCGGCAAACTAGCCTACGTCCGCGCTCCAAGTTGAACTTGGAGATACACTAAGTAATTGACTTGCGGGTGCCAATAAAACCATTTACAAATTGACTATTAGACGGGGCGTCACCCTTGACTAATTCTTAGGTCGTCAACCTTAGACTCTTACGAGTCGTCACCCTAAATTGACTATTGAGGGGCGTCACCCAATGATGAATTATTAGGGAATCACCCTTTACAATCAAGCACAATAATAATTCGGAGATTTACTCTCAAATCTATCTAATCCGAATTCTCCCAAAATATAACTCTCAAGTTCGGAATAGGGAGCATTGGGTATACAACAATATTGAAAGCTCACAAAGATTTTATCGCGTATGAAAATCGGCAGAACTTCGCTTTAGAATCCTTGGTTCGTTCGTTGTGGAGAGCTTGGAGTGTTCCTCTATTTATACACACTCCCACTGCTGCTTCCGGACGACCTCAGCGTCCGCACCTATCGTCCGCTGCGTCCACATATAGCGTCCGCACAAATCCAGAATTGGACAGATTCAAAGCGGACGCCATTCCCATCGTCAGCCTACATCGTCCGCGTCTTGACACAAATTTTGGACGCCAAAATAGCGTCCTCTTCTTCGCTTCCGTCCGCACAGCTGAAGACCTGCGGACGCCATTTCACGTCCGCCTCATCCGCGAGCATCGTCCGCATGATCATCGAATTGGACAGAGACAAATCGGACGCCTCAGCTTTGCGTCCGCCGCATCCGCTGCGTCCTCAACTGCATAACCTACTTCATACTTTCACCAAAATGTTTCCTCTAAGTCATACTAACTTTCCATTCTCCTGCATAGACTTAGAGAAACACATTAACATTCCCAATA
>CM039475.1:4596222-4653193 GCA_022433065.1 Begonia loranthoides
AAAGAAAAGTTTTAAATTTCATGATATTTTAAAAGAAAATAAAAACTCGAGTCGTTACAGTTAACTCTGGTTACTATTCAAGTGGCGTCATTATTTGGAGGGATGACAATTCATTATTGGCACTGATCAACAAACTCTCAAATTCCTTTTAGAACAGCGGGTCACTAGCCCAATTCAACAGAAGTGGCTTACTAAACTCTTAGGTCTTCACTATAAAATTTAGTACAAGAAGGGAAAGGAAAACTTGATTGTTGATGCTCTATCTCGCAGAGAATTTACTGATGAATGTAAAGCTATTAGTTCTTGTGTTCCCCTTTGGATTCATGAGGTCACTCACAGTTACAAGGATGATCTAGTAGCTCAAAGCCTCATCCAACAGTGTCTCATCCAAGGTAATACAGTAGTAGACTACTCTTACAAGAATGACATCCTCTATCAAAAGCAAACCATATATATCGGCTCAGGTGGTGACATTTGTGTTCGCCTTATTCAAGCTATTCACGACTCTCAAGAAGGGGGATGTTCAAGCGTCTATTTTCAAGGAGAAACAACATTTTTCTTGGCCTCACATGGCTCGAGATATCAAGCAAGCTGTCTTAGCTTGCGACACTTGCCAATGTTGTAAAAGCGAACACCTTGCATATCCTAGCCTTCTTCATCCATTGAAGATTCCACAAACTCCATAGACTCACATTCATATGGATTTTATCGAAGAGCTTCCTGTGAGCAATGGGAAAGATTGTATTTTAGTGGTTGTAGATTGCCTCACAAAGTACAACCACTTCATTGCCTGCAGATTGCAAAATTATTTTTAAATCATACTCAACGGTTACACAACCTTCCTTAAAGTATTATCTCCCACCGAGACAAAACTTTTACCAGTAAATTATGGCAGGAACTTTTCAAGTTGTTGGGTGTCAAATTGCAATTAAGCTCGACATATCACCCAGAAATAGACGGCTAGGCCGAACTCTTGAACCAACGCCTTGAGATGTACCTCCATTGTATGACGCATGAGCAACCTCGGAAGTGGATTCAATGGCTTGCATTAGCTGAGTGGCGGTATAACACCACTTTCCATTCAGCCATCAAAATGTCGCATTTTGAAGCTCTGGATGGGTTAAAGCCTCCCCCTCTAGCCTTGGGTTCTTACCAACAAGCTTCTGTTGTTGTTGTGGCAGATGTTCTCCACCAATTGTTGTGGCAGATGTTTTTCACCAACGTTATCAGATGAACCGTCTTTTAAAAGAGCGTCTGTCCCAAGGCCAGGCTCATATGAAGTTATAAGCATATCAGAATTGGACAGAATGCTCTTTTGCTGAACTTGATTGGGTTTTCCTTAAGCTGCATCTTTACCACCAAAACTTTGTGTCCACTCGACTCAATCACAAGTTGGCCCCTAAATATTATTGCCCCTTTTAGATTGAAAACAAAAAATCAGCAATGTTGCATACAAACTCTTTCTACCACTCGGATCTCAAATCCACCCAGTTTTCCATGTTTTACAGTTCAAAAAATAAACGGGAAGTCACCATACTCCTGCAACATCTATGCCGCTGGACCTTCCAGAGGACACCCTTGCAGCCTTGCTCAATCGGCTGCTATTTTGCAAACCCATGTAGTTAAACGTGACAACATCGCGGTCATAGAATGACTTGTACATTGGCAAGGACAATCATTCACAGAAGTTACTTGGGATCGTGCTGACTCGTTCTAAATTTTCTTTATTCGAATCTTAGGTGCGAAGAATTAGGAATGGGAACGGTTCGGTTTGGGTCAATTTTTGATCGAATCAGAACCGAACTGATTTAGATCGGTTTTATTTTTGATAAACCGAAACCGAACCGAATCAGGTGGAAAATTGAACCAAAAACCAAAACTCGATTCAGTTTTAATCAGTTCGGTTTTTGGTTTCGGTTCAGTTTTTCCATAACCTCTATTCTTAACAATTCGGTTCGATTTTTCGGTTTTCACTTCTGTTTTTTGGTTTTTTACTCGGTTTTCACTTGATTTTCACTCGGTTTTCAATTTGATTTAGCAAAAATAATAAAAAAGCAAAACTCAAGCTTCAATTCCAAAACAAATATGAAATATTCAGCGGCTGTCATAAAAAATTTGGAGGTCATCCACCATAGAGGCTTTAGCTAAACTGCTAAAGCAACCTGGACAGTCCTCTCAGCTTCAAGTAATGCAGCTTCCTTTGATTTCATAAGATGATCGAATGCCATGGATGCCTTCTTCTCATCATTGATTTTCTTTATTTCAAGATTCTGCATGATAATTTTAACATCCCTTTATCATCATTACAACATATAATAGTCAAAACACGCGTAAGAAGGTCCAGAAAATACCTTGCTTTCAAGAAGAGATTCTGTTAATTTCAACTTCTCGTCCACTTTTGATAATTCTTCTGTAAGCTACGGTGGAAATTAAACCAAAAGAAATCACAGTCAATCATAAAAAGACAATAACATGGGAGCACAGCAAAAGAACCAACATATACAAATTCCATAAAATTTTAGTTAGCTGATCATTATAGGTAAACGCAGTGCTTGTGAATAAACGTTGAAAGTCTCAAAACCTTTAACATGAAACTTCAAAAAGTCTAAAAATGTGCAAATAAATTTAGTGTCAAAAATACTCTGGAGAACATTAAATGGCTCAAAAGAGCCAGTGATGAAGGTCTCAAACACAAATGAATATGGTAATAACTCATTTCATCATTCATTGTGTCTATAGATAAAATGTAATCATTACAAACACCAAACAGAGTAGGCAGTTTGAAATCCAAACTTATACAAGTTATTAATCAATTCATATTTCATAGTAGGCAGTTTAAGCATAACATATTTAAAATCACAGATTGATATAATAATAAACCAAACAGATTTAAGAAACAAACTTTACAACACAGTAATTCAATTCACAACAATCAATTACAATAACAAAGTATAGATTTATCCAATTCATAATAACACCAAAATTAATATAAAAAGATTTATCCAATTCACAGCAGAAAAGCACAACAACATTTGTACAAATTTACCCAATAACAACATCAGATTTAATATTGCCAACTAGAAACAGACGGCTAAAACTTATGAAACAGATGGCTACCTTCTCTGTCCCCGAAACAAATGGCTAAAACTGCCAACTATGAACTGGACGCAACTGTGAATAAGGGACTTGTTGCCTGAAACCATTAATTTCGAAATGAGTGTAAAGATTGACAAAGCCAACATGTAAAGATTTGAAAAATGACAAAGCCGAACCTGTGAGACGTCAACCTTCGCTAGGGTGGAGAGGCTGGTCAGTGAGTCGGACTCATTGAGTCCAAATTGCCAATGTTTGGCTAATAAGTTTGAATCACCGACGTCCGGTTTGAATCCCCCGTCGATGTCCGGCTTCAGCTACAACGAAAGTGAGTCACAACGACTGCGAGGACGAGCAGTCGACGGTTGACAGAGAAGTGAGAGGGATACCGGATACGGTACTCGACAGAGAACAGAAGAGAGAGGGAGACTCGACTCGACAGTCGATAGAGAATGGAGAAGGAGACGTCGAGACACCAGACCAGATCCAATGAAGTGAGGCAGACGGATTTTTGGGGAGGCGCTCCAGGCTCGATGCTTTCGGCTTTGGGGGCAGAGAACATAGGGGTAGGGTTTTTTAGTGTAATGTTGTCTGGTGCTTTGTGCAAGTGCAAGGCTCGAAGAAATGACTAGAGTGGAGTTTGCTAGTTTGGACATTGGATTGTCCAATGTCGGTTCAGTTCGGGTAAGACGATTTTTCTTTCACATAACCGATAATCAAACCAAATTAATCGGTTCGGTTTGAATCGGTTATGCACTTCAATTTTTATATATTATAATCAAATTGAACCGATTAAAATAGTTTGGTTCGATTCGATTATCTGGTTCGAACCGACTCCCAAAGAATTGCTCACCACGAAAACCCCAAATAAAGTATCGGCCTGACACTTTCTTTTTCAAAAATGGCTTTTTTTTAATGTTGACTACTTTATTCTTTTGATAACTGAGTGCAGTGCTTTTGATGTCCACGTAGGGATGATGGCCTGCACTTTAACAGACAGAAGAGAGTGGAAGTACCAGCAGGAGAAAATTGCATGAACTTTCCTCTGCCCGCTTCTCTACCCTCGTTCTCTCTTCTAAGCTTCTCTTCCTGTAACCCAGTATTTTCTACTCAGTAATACATTCTCCCTTTCCTTTGATTCTGAACTGATCACACACTGTTTCTATCTGCATAAGCCATGGCTGATCATTCTAATGAAGTTTCTCTACCTCACTCTGTGGAGCAACTGCTGGAAAAGATATGTAGGGATCAGAATCAGCCGTTTCCTGATCTCAAAGTTAGGCGGGAACTCGCTTTGCTTGGGGAAGAAGAGACTTTGCAGATGCTGAAATCGATTTCCAAATCTGCAGTGAGAAATCTCAGCGGTTTCATTATGCATATGATCCGCAAAGCTCCTGAGTCTCCGGAGAAGAATATCCTCCGCTCTCCGAATCAGAGCCCTTCTTCTTCCCGCCTGTTTAGCCCGCAAGGTTCGGAGAAAGTAAATCAAATTATTGTTTGGTGAATGGTTAACAGTGTGTTCGGCCACTTTTAAATCTATTTCAAGTTTCTCAACAGAAATATTTGAAAAACCAAATTTAGTTAAACGCTTTCTGTCTCTAGGAATAACTACGTCACCTTTTTCGTCTGAAGCAGAGAATGCTTCTTTTCTACTTTCCACTTTGCACAAATTCTTTCCAGTTAAGTTCTGGGGACTTCTTAGTGTTGATTTTAGTGCCGTTGGAACAGGTGGTTCTGCGAAGGTAGTGCCTCACTCCTCTGTTGTGCAAAATCTGAGATCTACTCAGTGTTCAAGTCTAGAAAGAGGAGATATTAGGGCGGCTCTAGGAGAGCTGGAATTCCGGAAAGCCTTCCTAATTCTGAATTACATCGGAGGGTAAGGAATATCTTTCTTTATTTGTGGTTGACAACAATTATTGCATTCAACAGCATTAAAAATCTGCCGCTTTTTTTTCTTCCATGCTTCATGGAGGGAGGAGCTTGAAAAAGTTACCACTGCTGATCAAATTCGAAGGCTGAAGGATCTACACATGGGAAAGTTTGAGTTGGAAGTTTGGAGGGAACTAGGACAGAAATACATTAATCAAGAAGATCGAAGAGTGGTAAAAATGATACATGTCTCTCTTTCTTCATTGCGACTGTAATTTCTGCTTCTAAACCAATAATTGTAACTCAATGTTCCTAATATGACTTTAATATGAAATATTCCAGAGGAATTAATAACTGAAGTTGAAATTTCCCTTCAATATTATTAATACATAAGCTGGCGTGAATATTATCTAGCAGACATGAAATATGGTGAATGATATGTTCAATCATCTCATGCATACTATCCCCTTAAAAATTAGGTAATGTTGTCCACCCATTTGGAAAGCTTTGGCAATTAAATTTAGATTCGAATATTGGTTATCAGTTACGTTGGCATTTTGTGGAAGTGCAATACCCTCTATTTATCTAGGTATAATCACACGAACACAAATAGTGACTATCTCCCTAAACAACAACCAATATTAGTATTTGGCTTTGCAATGAGTTAAATGACCAGTCGAACCTTTATTGGGGACAGAGGGGCACAATCTTTGACTGCAGGTTTTGTTGGGGGAATGGTTTCTTTCATTGCAAACGCAACATTGGGTTGATTCCTGACATCTGTTTTCTATACCATACAGTATGTTGACTGGGATTCTGGAAGAACACATTACTACCACTGTTATGTATCTCTTGACGGCAGTTTCAGGTTCAAGGTTTGAATACTCTCTCTCACATATGACAAGATCATCCGTGGAAACTTGATACCATATTCAGGAATCTATGTAACTTCCCTAACTTGTAAATGCCCATATTTGTATTTGAAGCCATGTTAATTCAATGCATCCTGGCTGAATGTTGATCGTTAAATTGTAGGGGCTATTTATCCATTTCATAATTTGCTTTTTAGGGCCCCTATCTAAACAAAACAAGCACTCATTTACAAAGGGTTTTAGGAGATGATAATGTTTTGATGGTCAAGTTTGGTGAGGATGTGACAGAAAGGAGTCCAATGATGAATTTAAGTAATACTTATGCCGTCTACAGAAAACTTGCAAAAGATGGGATTGTTGTTGGCCTCCGGCTGTATCGCTTTTTTGGTAAGCTACTTTTGTACTTTTTGTACTTATTTGTCCTCATATTGTATTTCCCCCTTTTCTATGCACTCTTCTCTTTGATGTTTGAAGGTTACAAGTTTACTCATTGAGTTTGATTATTCCTTTTGTATGAATGTGCTTCACTGTAAATTTGGCTACACTTGTGTCAATTATCTGTCGTTATTTTATCCTCAGGGGTTTCATTTCGTTGCACAAATTCTTATTGATTATTATCTCAATGTGATTGGAGATTAGTATTTAAAGATGGAGGCAAAGAGGAGAAGAAGAAAAACCCAAGTACATCACCTGTGAAGTGTATTTTTGTTCGAATGGAGTCTGAAGCTGCTGTTGATAATTGTAATTCTTATAAGTTATCAAACAAAACAATTTATGAAGCTAGGAGTTGTTTCATGCATGCACATACATTGTCTTCCATGGCCACCTATATGGCTAGGTCCGTGCATACTACAAAATGTTTTGCTTTGTTATAGATTCAATCATTCTATAATTTGAACTCATCTGCATGTTGGGTATCTAGGTTTACACTCATTTTGTCAAAGACAATCAACCTGAAAGTTGATTTGTCTACTGTGAATATCCAGGGACTAGAAGAAGTCTACTGCCGGGTGTCATTTCTTTACACTCTTTCCTCATATATCTCTCTAAATGAATTTTCTTTCCTACCAACACCTCATTGTTAATTTTGATTTTAATTTTGTTTTGACATACAGGATGAAGGTGGTAATATTGTCTACAGAGATGGCAAAGCTCTTATACATACTGATGGTACTGGATATATATCAGAGGATCTAGCATTGGAGTGCCCTAAAAATTTATTCAAGGGACAGTTCATCAGTAAAGACAATGTTGAGGTTTGTGACTTTGAAAAACAAAGTACTGAAGAACAAATTTCTGGTTGCTTGTCATAGCCTAAAAACTTAGAACTTGAGAATTTTAATTAGTTATGTGTGTTGCAAAAATGTTGACACAGTTGTTCATATATTGGTGGATTGAAAATTTAAGATACTAACCAAGCAATGCTGCCAAAAACTTTTGGTCATATCAGACCATCCTGTCTGTTTGTTATTATTGGATATGATGGTTTGTGATTTATTACATCCTTTTCTTTTTCTTTTTCACTCATGGAGTAAACTGTCATTTTCATTGAAAAAAAAAATTCTAATACTTGCTTCAGGGAGTTTTTGGAAAAGATCTTTCAAAAAACTGTTGCGGAAATAAGACAACAAAGTGACACTCAAGAGCCGCTAAGTGTGTCTAATACGGCAGCTTCCTTCCTTTGGAAATTCTGTTACTTACATGTGTTTATCTTTTTGTTGTTGCAATTTATACTTATTATTTCCGCCTTTTTTCTGTCTAAGCCTTTGCTGATTCAGTTCCGACTTTTCTACAATGGCTATGCTGTCAAGGGAACTTTTCTTGTCAATAGACAGGTATTCTTTATGAGATTTGTCTGAGAAAAATATGAACTCTTTTCTTGTAAAAAAGGATAATACAACATCTGACTTGGTTTATTACTTTTTGGTGATTAAAATTGCAGTGCATCTTTAGTACTAGTAAGTGCTGACCTTGTACATGCCACTTTAATATAATTGATCCCTGAAAACATCCTGATGAGTTTATTTAGAAAGCATGGTACGAAAGTTCCATCTTTTTAATCACAAAAGGTTCAAAATTGGGCTCGTCAGGAAAGATCCGGAGGAACTATTTCTACTTTCAATTACAAATATTGCTATATTCAAATATATTCTTCCTCTATCCTTGGAGTACATTAATGTACGTAAATGACTATAACAGAATTTTTTGTTATTCATATAAACAGCTTTTAAAAAAGTATGAGAATGTGGATCTTCAATCATTTTGCACTGCACCTCAAGTGTAGGAAAATTGAGAACGTGAGTAGTGTGACCAGAAAGGAACATTAAATGATTGGACAGACAGACGCTGGAAACAGTGGTTTTATTTTGATGATTGATATGGATTATGAAATATGGATCATTGCTGAGTTCACATTTAGGATTTCTCGTGACTAATGTTTTCTTAATAAGATAAAAGTTAAATGTTGAACATAGTAAATGAATTAATTAGCCCAGCTGGCATGTCGGGTCTTTGATCATTGTGGGTGGAGGGGGGCTCCTCAGATGGTCGTTGCTATCTTGATTTATCTCATGCTGGACTGTAGTAATTTGTCCTTAATGAGGAATTTAATTTTTGTGTAATTCTCTCTGCATGGCTTATGAGTTTAATAGTGTAATTTACTTATTCAAAAAAATAGAAGAAATATTTTGTTTTGTCCATGCATCGTGGTGAATGGTGATTATCAAAGAAACTAGTTTTGCATACTAAATTATAGTTCAATTATCAAAGAAACTTGTTTTGCGTAGTCACAAATAGTTCTATATTCTCAATCTCAATTGTTATTTCTTCTGCTTTAAGACATTTCTACTTGTAATTTTTTTCAGCTCTCTTTTAGGACTATTCAGATACGAAAATCAATGATTAAAGTCGAGTCAGATCCAAAATTCGAACATCTTCAAACTGAGAATTCTTTGGATATAGTTGGGACTAGGTACCCAATAATATTAACTTTATTCATGCAATCTTGTGCAAATTTTTACACTAAGCAAGAGGAAATTTCTTACTAAAATGTTCTCTTTTCCAGCAATCGACCTAAGAAAACATATCTTTCTAGACACTTAATTGCCCTTCTTAGCTATGGAGGAGTTCCAAAAGAATATTTCATGAATATCCTCATGAAAGCTCTAGATGAAGTTGACATTGCTTTCTCAAGCAAGCGTGCAGCGTTAAAAGGTAAATATTATTTATGGTTGTACTGTGTGCATTTGCTTACTTTTGCATCTTGCCAGTTGGAAAAAGTGAGGCTGTGCTATCATTCTTTTCTTCCTTTCTTGCAAATTCAGTTGCGATTAATTGTGGTGAGCTGGATGATTTTCTTGTGGCTAGAATGATATTGTCAGGGGTTCCTCTTGAGGAATCATACTTGCAATACCGCCTATCACTGCTGCTAAAAGAAGAAAAGAAGAATCTTAAAGGTGGAAGACTCCAAGTGCCTGAATGTTACTACTTAATGGGTACAGCTGATCCTACTGGAAGACTTGAAAGTGGTCAAGTTTGTATAATCCTGTATGTAGTAGCATGGTCTTCTATAATCAAATTAACTGTTAAGAATTTATTAAAATGTTACATGTTAAGCTTCATTCCTTCTTCTGTTTCACGTGCTTTTAGTGTACTTCAGTATTTGGTGCCAACGATAGTAATGCATAATTTTTAAAACCAACTCGAACTACTGTTTCTTCATTGTCAAACTATGTTTTCTTTATGTTATTAGTCTAATATATGAAGTAGTATCGCAGAATTTATGATGCTTACGGTCTTCTTCTCCTCTAATTTTGTTGATAGCGAAAGTGGTCCAATTTCCGGAAAAGTTTTAGTTTATCGCAATCCTGGATTACACTTTGGTGATATCCATGTCTTAGAAGCTACTTACGTCACGGCAATCCAAGATGTAGTTGGAAATGCCAAATATGGTATATTCTTCTCTTCTAAGGGCCCTCGCTCTGTAGCTGATGAGATTGCTGGGGGTGATTTTGATGGTGATATGTATTGGGTTTCCAGAAATCCGCAGGTTAGCTCACATTTGTAATCTTTCTCGTTCCTCTCGGTGAAATAATTTTTGAAAGTGATTATGTACACAAAGGTACTGTTGTGGATACAATATTTGCAGATTTAAATGAAGATTTTTCTCAAGTTAAACCTATAATAATATTCGTGGTAATAAACTCATATTTTTCTAGCCAACCTGTCATGTTTATTGATTTTGTTTGCTTGTTTCTTTCATATATATTTTTAGTGTTTGTTGTTGTTTTAGTAAGTATATATAAATAGGATTCTCTTACATTACTTGGATTTATTATAATCGAGCCTTTCTGTTGGAAAAATTTCAGCTGTTAGAATATTTCAAAGCAAGTAAACCATGGACACCTATTCCATCGATGCGAAAGGTGTCCCATAAAAAACCAAGTGAGTTTTCTCCGGAAGATCTGGAGGATGAGCTCTTTAAACTATTCTTGAAGGCGAGGTTTGAACCAAGGTTCGTTACAATGTGCAACCGTTCTTTTCAGTTTAAGCGCACCGTAATCTTTCCTGCATGAAGCATATTGGTCTTTCATTTTCTATAAAGCACGTGGTTGTTTGCTTGGAAAATAAGTAAATACTTGACATTTCTATATGTTGGTAATTCTCATGGTTACCATGGAAATATTTGTGAGGAATTCAGCTATACAATAAGCGCGGCAGCTGATAGCTGGCTAGCATTAATGGATCAACTGCTAATGTTGGGGGAGGATGATACAGAGAAAAAGAACATTCTGAAAGCTGACATTGTTCAGTTGATTGATATCTATTACGAAGCCTTGGATGCTCCAAAGAAAGGGGGAAAGGTTGCTTCAAGATATGGTTCTTTGTCTAGCCTAAATTTGGTGCCATTTTTTTTTCTTTCTAATGATTTGTCTCGGCTCTTTATCGACAGATCGATCTCCCACAAGAATTAAAGGTGAAGTCCTTTCCTCACTTCATGGAGAGGGGTAAAAATTCTTACGTCTCAACCTCAATTCTAGGATTAATCTACGATACTGCCAAGAGTTGTCAAGAAGAAGATTTACCCAACATAGGTGAGGTGTTGCAAATTAAGAGTGCATTTATTTATTTTTCTTTTTAATCATATTTTACGTATATTATTTAAATATTCTAAGTGTTTTTATATTCTCCTGAATGAAAAATTAATTTTTAAACTATATATTAGTTATATTATTTAAAGGACTTTACGAATTAAAATTGCAGTTCTTTAAACTAGATACTTGATGTCTGCATCCATTTGTAGAGGTAAGGAAGCTTCCATGTTTAGAGGATGATATCCCTGAGGAGAGCTTGAAGAAATGGAAATGCCACTATGAACTTTACAGATCTGAGATGAGGGCTGCCTTGCAGCTTGATCCAGAGGCCAAAAATGAGGCTGCTGAAGCTGTCATTGACAAGTACAGGGAGGTAAAAATACTCATTGATTTGCTGGTTTTGAAACACTTGTAATGTGAAAATGTTTGTATGTATTGCTCCATGTAGATATTGTATGGAGCCTCAGACCTCGACAAAAGCAGTCGGCCGGCTGGGGAAGTTTTGCACGAGGCACGTGCAATATATCAGATCACGTATGAATATGCCATCAAACAAAATTGTGTTAAAAAATGCGGCTTCGCTTGGAGAGTTGCTGGTTCTGCCCTTTTCAAGATTTATGCAAGTAAGCAACCTGAAACAATATTTCTGTGTCATCCCTCAGTTCTACGAGAGGTTTTGTAATATAGACTTGTCCCAGTCGCTAGTGTGTGTGCTCCTGCTCTATTTGGGGGGACCTTTGATATGACTATCCACAATTGTATACTCATTTAAGTAAAGCTAGTCCATAGCATGTTATCTTTTTACGTGCGATAACAGAAATAAAAGAGTGAAAAGTGTGATTCAGGAGAAGTGAATATCCATGTGAACGCACTTGTCGTCTCTGATTCCAGAAGATGCCAAACTACTCCATAACACCGGCTTCTATTTCATGACTCGCCTTTTGTAGGATCATCCTTTAATGACCAGGGATTACCAGCCTACCAATCTTGAATGAGAAGGGAAGCAATTAAATGCCCTCCATTCAGTGGGTAGGTCGAGAGGAAGATAGAAGGACAAAGTCTTCCTTTTGTGACACTAGGTCTTCTGCCCTGAGTAGAAGATGTTTTTGTTTTTTTACCCCTAATTTCACCATGTATAGGGAGATGCAGAGTAGGCTAAATGCATCAGAGATGAGAAACAAGAAGAGAAAGGGAAATAGTTAAAGATTATTTTTGATGAAGAGAAAACATGGTGTGACACAAAAAGAAGTGACGTGCTTTTGTGAATATTTTGAGATATAAAAGTAGCAATGTTTTTCTTAGTAAATAATTTTTAGCTTGAGATATAAAAGTAGCAATGTTTTTCTTAGTAAATAATTTTTAGCATATTCAGTTTTTTTTTATGAATATTGTAAATCTTATTTTTTATAGTGACATTTTTTTATACTCAGTTGTTGTGATTTTTTTTCCTGATTTGGATTTCAAATAAAATTTTGTAATGTTTATTTTTACTATTATTTGTCTTGCTTCTTGACCGTTATATTTTAATGGAATGAGAAAATATTCTTCATATTTTTTTTGGATCGTATCTACTATCTTTTTTCATACCGCCTATTTAATCGTGTAATTGTACTATATAAATAAGCTCTGTTTAAGGAGATTGAATTTTAAGTGGGACCGTCTGTGATCTCTCAAGCCTTTCCTAGAAACTTACTTGGAAAGATATTTTTGTCAAAAGAGGCTGTTTGGTCTTTCTTGGAAATTTTTTGGATCAGTACTATCCATGCTATTATAACAGTTTTTCCCAACAACTGCTGTCAAAGTCTCATTATTATGGCGAGAACTAAAAAAGTTGAAATTGAAAAATTCAATGGAATTGATTTCTTATTGTGCAAATTAAAAATAAAGAGGATACTGTTGAAAGATGATTGTGCTATAATCATCGACGATAGACCGACGACCGTTGAAGATGAGTAATTGATCAAAGTAGATAGTGATGTTATCGCCAATTCGCATTTTGCTCTAGTAGATGAAATTTTGTCAAGTGTTTCAGAAATGACTACTACCAATCAAATCTAAGATACGTTAATAAAAATTATATGAGGCGAAGTAGTTGCATGATAAAATTTTCTTAAGAAGAAAATTATATACTTTTCGAATGTCATAATTGACAATGGATGACTAACCACATCGAGACTTTTAATATATTATTTTCTCAACTTACAGCAACGGAGCACAAAAGTTGACGAGAATGAATGAGCTGAACTTTTACTTCAAATTTGTCTAATTCATATGATCTTATCATTGTAAATTTGGCCAACGGTGTTTCAAAGACAACATCGATGTTCAATGTTATTGCAATTGTGGTTCTTGAAGAAGAAAACAAACGGAAGAACAAAGAGCACTATTTGGTGGAGGCCTTATTAGTAACGATATGGAGATCAAATGAACATGGATCCTTTAGAGCTAGCACGTCAAGTAGGTCAAAGTCAAGAAGTAAAAAGAGCATCAAATGCTATTATTGTGGCAAGATGAGTCACATGAAATAAGAATGCTGGAAGTTGAAGAAAGAACAAGGCATAGAGAGTGCTTAAAGGGAGACGAAAAGTACAATTGCAACTGCCTCTGAGGGTGAAGATGTCATTATATGCAAAGATTTTGTTAACCTCATGACTCATGAAACATATTGGGTATGTAACTTTGGTACATCTTATCATGTTACTTCAAAATAGAATATTTTACTTGTTACACCAATAGTGATTTTGGAATCATTAAAATGAAGAACAATCATGTTTCTAGAATAATTGACAAATGTGACATCTATATAGCCATACCAACACAGGTTGTGAGTTGGTGCTTAAAGATGTCGAACATGTTTTAGATATTAGATTAAATTTAATATCAATTGGTGCTCTTGATGATGCAGGTTACAAGAGCAAATTCGTTGGTGACAAATAGAAGCTTTAGCAAAGACTCACTAGTTATAGCGAGAGGAATCAAAAAGTCGAGTTTGTATGTGACTCAATTGACTGTGAAAGAAGCATCGACAAATGCTACACAAGATAACTCATCAATTGAGTTATGACACAAACGAGTTGGTTACATGAACGAGAAAGAACTTCAACTGCTTGGCAAGAGGAAATGTCTGCCACATCTCAAAGATGAAGCTCTGCCAAATTGTATTCATTGTTTGGCGAGAAACAAATATAGTATCCTTTTAGAAGAATTTTGCATCAAGGAATTGAGACGCATTAGAAGTCATTTATTCAGATGTCTGTAGTCCTATGTCATAAAAAATGTTAAGCAGTACCCAATACATGGTCACATTAATTGATGATCACTCAAGGAAAGTTTGGACTTATGCATTTAAGTCTAAAGATGAGGAGTGAGAAACTAGAAAGAATATAAAATTCATTCCCATAGATAATGATGGCGGATATATTGGATCATTCAATGAATATTGCAAGATGCACGTGATCGGACATGAAAGATCAATTTCAAAGACTCTTGAAAAAAATGACATTGCAGAAAGAATGAAAAAAAATGATTATGGAGAAGATAAAGTGCATGTTATCACATTCTAAACTTCTCAAGGCATTTTGGAGAGAAGCTATGAAGAATGCAATAGATATTATCAATTTGTCTCCATTACTACTTTTGAATAGAGAAGTGTCGAACAGATTATGGACTAGGAAAGACGTCTCCTATAGGTATCTAAAAGTGTTTGGATGCAGAGTGTTCGTCCATATTCCCAAAGATGAGAGGTCCAAGCTAGACAACAATGCTAAGGAGTACATGTTCCTCGGATACAAAAGTGATACATTCAAATATGGACTTTGGGATCCAGTTGACAAGAATATTGTCCGAAGTTAAGATGTTTTCTTCTTTGAAGATCATGCCATGGAAGACATGAAGAAAGATGTAGATGTTAGCCTTTTTTGGGGTAAATGACAAATCAACCATCGTGGTTTACGATCAATCACAAGTCAACCACTATGGTATTTTTCCTAACAAGTTAACCACTGAAGTTTGAAAAATAACAAAGGAAACATCAAGGGGCGTTTTGAGACTAGAGACCGCGGTCTCTGTGACTCACAGAGACTGCGAATTTCGCAGTCTCACTCCAGCGCGGTCTCTGTGTCCAGAGACCACGAAAATCGCTGTCTTACTTCAGAGACCGTGATTTTCGAGGTCTCACTCCAGACCGCAAACCACAATTTCAGAGAACCACCGATTTCAGAATGCCGCTTGATTTCAGAGAACCACCAATTTCAGAACGCCGCAAACCATGATTTCAGAGAACCACCGATTTCAGAACCACCGATTTCATAGACCGCGAATGACAAGCTCTCTGGAGTGAGACCGCGATTTCAGAGACCGCGAAATAGTCTCAAAACGCCGCTCGATGTTTGCTTTGTTATTTTTTTAAACTTCAGTGGTTAACTTGTTAAAAAAATAACATAGTGGTTGACTTGTCATTGACCGCAAACCACGATGGTTGATTTGTCATTTTCCCGCCTTTTTTGTTAGACTAAGTTTATTTTGATGATGACGTGGTAATGATTATTTTGGTGAAAATAATAAGTTGGTTATTGTATTGTATTGATAGTGTGCTTAATATTTTTATCATAATATTTATACTCGTATTTATTGAAAATACCCTCAAAACATGTATTATTAATGTGCTAATATGTTGATCTAAGCCCATATAGTGTTTGCACATCATTGTGGGACTCAGAATATTTAAAGGGATAAAATGAAGAGATTGTGGACGTGCAGTGGATGAGAGAGAGGAGACCAAATTGGGTTTTGGTTTTTCAGTCGCAACACGGTCGAGAAACGTGACCGAATGTGGAGTGTTTTGCTTCTAGAGCTTCAACGCAGTTTTTTGGACGCAACGTGGTCGAGGTTGAGGACGAGTTATTCGACCGAAAAAACTTAGACTTTAAATCTGCCATTTTTGTGGTTTTTGCAGATGCAACATGGTTGATGGATTCAGACGAGGAACGCGACCGAATGTACAAAACAGAGAGACCCGAGTGTTTTCGGACGCGATGTGGTTGAGCCAGCGGTCGAGCTATGTGACCAAAAATGCACAGTTTTGCGCAACGACTCTTTTCCAACGGTCAGATTTTAATATATATATTTACAACGGCTAGATGCGGTCGACTGAAAGGAATAAGTTGACCGAAAATGGACAATTCTATATTTTGAGAGAAGCACTCCATTTGCTCTACAAGAAACTAATAATTGAGGCAAAACCCTGCCAAATTCTAGACTCAATTCTAATCATATTGTGAGCATTGTAATCCAACTCTCCTTATCCCAAACTTGAGAATTCAATTTGGGAGAGTTTGGACTAGTTTGTGAGCGTTTACATTTCCAAACACTTGTACTTATTTGTAAATGATGACTCCTTACGAATTCATCATATAAGGGTGACGCCCCGAAACAGTTAATGGCTCGATTGAATGCCCATAAGTTCAATCAAATGGTGACTCCCTGAGATAGTCAAAGTTAGGGTGATGCCTCGTTAATAGTCAAAGGTTGACGATCTAGAATAGTCAAAGTGTAATGCCCTAAGAATCAGTTATTGTAAACGGTTTGATTGGCACCCGTAAGCCAATCTTGTAAGTGATCTCCAAGCGAAATCTTGGAGTGCGAACATAGGTGGATTTCCGAACCACGTAAATAAATCTTGTGCCACTCTCTAACCCTCTATTTACTTTGTTGCATACATTTGTGATTTTTTATTTAGTTATATGCATTAAATCACATAGAATGATGTGCCCCAAAAACCTACCACTTGAGCCGAGCCTAAGGGCTCATTTTCTTCTAACCAAGTTATTTCTTTTGTGTATTTTTGTTCTGTAAGTCTGTCATGGAGTTGTTCAAGTTTTGAAGATAGATGACACTTTCCAAAAATCTGCTCATAGACTTGTCCTAGTCGCTAGTGTGTGTGCTCCTGCTCTATTTGGGGAGGACCTTTGATATGACTATCCACAATTGTATACTCATTTACGTAAAGGTAGTCCATACCATGTTATCTTTTTATAATTTCCTAATTTACGTTTACCTTTTATTTAACCAAAAGTCACGTCCAAAATTAAACTTTAATTGTATAATGGGTGCGACTTTAGGACTGGGAGTAAAAAAGAGTGAAAAGTGTGATTCAGGAGAAGTGCATATCCATGTGAACGCACTCGTCGTCTCTGATTCCAGAAGATGCCAAACTACTCCATAACACCGGCTTCTATTTCATGACTCGCCTTTTGTAGGATCATCATTTATGACCAGGGATTTCACCAGCCTACCAATCTTGAATGAGAAGGGAAGCAATTAAATGCCCTCCATTCAGTGGGTAGGTCGAGAGGAAGATAAAAAGGACAAATTTTTCCTTTCGTGACACTAGGTCTTCTGCCCTGAGTAGAAGATGTTTTTGTTTTTTTACCCCTAATTTCACCTTAAATAGGGAGATGCAGAGTAGGCTAAATGCATCCAGAGAAGAGATAAGAAACAAGAGAAGAAAAAGAGAAATAGTTAAGATTATTTTTTGATGAAGAGGAAACATGGTGTGACACAAAAATAAGTGACGTGCTTTTGTGAATATTTTGAGATATAAAAGTAGCGATGTTTTTTTTAGTAAATAATTTTTAGAATATTCAATTTTTTTATGAATATTGTAGATCTTATTAACTTTTAGTGATGAGGTTGACATCTTTCGGACGACTCTGCTCATCTGCTGTTATTCGAAAAGTCCCCAAAAACTGACATATTCAAATATTCTTCGTCTGGGCTCGTTCGCGTGTGTTCGAAAAGTCCTGAAAATGTCCAGAAATATTACAGATTTGAAGGCTTGTCATCCGCCATCATCTGCGTGCATTTGGTAGCGTCCGAAAATTTCGGAAACCATTTTTGGACGCCTCTCCTCATCCGCGATCCATCTAAGCCTCACTCCAATTTAAACCCTGAACTATACTGAGTCTCAAAATGATATGCTACACTACATAGACTCAAGTAAACATGTTAGCTCATAAATAATACCAATTTTGAAGGTATTTCCAATATACACGAATATAAATATCATTATAAAATGTTAAGAATAATATCCAGAAAATACAAAATATAACACAAAATACAACTTATTGATTTATTAAATTAATCAACATTTTAGTCATTATCAAAATACAACTTAGCCTAACAAAAAAACTAACATTTTCCTTCACAATTTCGCACTCGAAGCATTGCCCCTAGTTGATTGTTGTTCGTATATGATCGACTGTGGGAGTGATAGAGTGAATTGAACAAAAACGCCTATGGACCAAGTGTCCACAGTTGGGTCTGGGCGTCCTCGTCTGTTTTTTACGATGGACGTCTGTGTCGATTGTTTGTGTTGGTTGTCCTCGCTGGTAAATGCCCCTGGACTAGGAGTCTACGGTAGAACCTTAGGCGCTCATGTCAGTCATATGCAATGGACCTTGGGCGTTCACAACAGGGTCTGGATGATCACTGCAATGCTCAGGTCGACCACTGCGTGGCCATAGACGACTGTGCGTGCAACGACCGTTTTTATTTACTTTAAAAATGCGTTAAATTTAAAACTTTTTTTTTTTTATAAAACAGCAGAAAATCTTTTGTTTAAAACTTCTTTATAGTGTGGTCAGAGTTCTTTTTTTAAAAATTGGACCGTTAATAGATCTTACTTAAAACTCGTTACTTTAATCTTTATTAACAGCGGAATACTTTATTTATAAAATTTATTTTTCTTATTTTATAGCGGAAGCATAAATCATTCATTTTAAAAGACAGTAACTAAACTGGTATTTTACATTTATAAATTTTTTTTCTCTTTTACTTTCCTTAGCCTAGTCAGCCACAAGTCTCGTCTGTGCAAATCCTTCATCAACTGCTCCTTCATCTATTATCTTGCGTGTACCTATACCATTAGCAAACTGTGAGCCCGAGGCTCAGTATGAAATGAGATATGCAATATGATGTATGCTTCTAACTCATTATGTCGGAATGGGTGCACCCCAAACTGTTCTTTTCTTTACGTTTCATTCTTTCATTTTTTTCATTCATTACTCGTACGTCGAGTAGGAGATTAGAAGAATCTGTGTCGGAGGGAATAGTCTCTTTGTCAGCTTCTAACCACCTAGGATAGCTAGTCCCTTTCCCGACAAGGGAGGGGCGTAAGTCTAGACTACCTAATTAGATCCGAACTATCCGTCCATCCCTCAACTCCCATTTTCTTTTTCTTTCATTCATTTTATTTACTCATACATCGAATGGAAGATTGGAAAATCTGTGTTGAAGGGAATAGTCTCTTTGTCGGCTTCTAACCACCTAGGGTAGCTAGTCTCATTCCCAACAAGGCAGGGGCGTAAGTCTAGACTACTTGATTAGATCTGAACTACCCATCCATCCCCCAACTCCCATTTTTCATTTCTTTCCATTCATTTCGTTTATCTGTTTTCCTCATGTAAATGCATATGAGTACCACCTCAGAGATAACACTTCCTACTTGTTTCTATTATCATGATGCATGTCAATGAGAAACATTATCGTGATGTATGTCAATGAGAAACAGTAACCACAACGATATGAAAGCATGAAACATGAAGTAGTAATCACAACAATATAAAAGTATGAGATATAAAAAGTTTACTAACATGCTATATAGGCATGCTTGGTAATTTAAAGGAAGCAATAACAATATAGACACGCTTTACGATTTAAAAGAAACATTAATATCATATACATGCTTGGCAATTTAAAGAAAGCGATAACAATATAGACATGTTTGGCTATTCAAAGGAAACAATAACGATATGCTAATATTTTAAACATGCTTAGAGATTAAATTAATAACGTGCGAACATCATGGGCATAATAAATAAGGCAGCATAGTAAAAATGCAAACAAACAATTAAAAGAAAGACATTGCTAATGGTGTAGGGCCTCCACTGGCCAACGACTCTATCTCAAATTCTTACCTCGAAGCATTAACGCGTATTAGCACTTAATCTTTATCCTTCTTCTTCTTTGCAATACCTTCATAGTTAAAAACATTGACTCATTAACAATAACTTATTAATTTCATTCTTTTCCTATTCTTAATAACATAGCAATTCTAGGAACCCCTTTAACACCCCAAAACGAAACATAACGCTTAACAATTATAACATTTTCAACTTAACAACTTCATCGTTACCTATACCCTTATTCCATGTTATCCAACAATAATCCGACAGCAGACAATCAACCCCTTTTCAACATTTCCATTAGCTACACAATTTATCAAATTAAACAGATAATACTTTCATTCATCCTATACAGTCCAATTCCATTACTTAACAATGTCCATCAATTCGTAATTCAATGGCAAATCTTTAATAATGTCAACCAACCATAATACTCAAACATACCAAATCAATAATAAATAACGGTGCACTATATTTCTCATACTTTTATCTCCTACTTATTATTCCATAAAATTAATAAGTGATAAACACAACAAGGAACCAATTTCCAATAACAGAACACCACCCTTTAACTTTCATCCATAACTTAGCATTCATGCAGTTAACAGAACCATGACTACTCAATCACCAGAAGCATTCCAAAACCAACAGAAGACATTATCCACCATCAGAGTACAATTTTAACATTTTATCTTCATCGCGAGAGGAGCAGCAGCTTTACCTCCACCCTCACGTTCTCCACCATCCAGGGAACATGCTTTTGAAATATTCCTCACAAACCAAACGACAGTAGCCACATTTTTCAACCAAAATATCCTTCACTATATTATTCAACTAAAATTCATAAAAGAAGTGAAAAGGGCTCACTTACCAGGAGAATGCCCAAGGAACTTCACTCAGTCATCACCAAAGAAAGAGCTCCCCCTCTCATTCCTCTCCTCCTCACAGAAACTCTCGGACTCCACTTCGCCAGAGAGCATTTCTCCTCTCTGTCTCCATTTTCTCTCCCAATTTAGCTCTCCTGAGTGCACTTCTCCTTGCCATTCCCCTCTCTTCTGCCTTTTAAATCCACTAGAGAGACACAACTCACCATTCCCTGCCACCGGCTATGCTCTGCCTTCACCATTCCCTTCGCACGTCCACGCACATCTCACTGTCTATTTCTTCAGAGCAAGAACCAGCCACAGATGGACCGGTTCAGACCAAACTGCAAGCAACTCTAGCCCTCCCCGTCAAGACCGTCAGCTCTCTACCATCCCGACGCCTCGACCATTCCTCCGCCATCGCCATTCTAACTCCAAACCTCCTCGTCGTCTCCATTCATCGCCGTCGAGCATCGCTAGTCACCTGAGGCTCCACACCGAATCAACCCGCGAAGCCACACCACCCGAGCCCATAGTTGCTCACCATACGCCGGACGACGCGCATGACCGGAGCCGGCTGGAGCTCACCATCGTGCCTCTCCCTCGCTTGTCGCCCGCTCTCCCTCTCCCTAGTTCTCTCTTCGCTAACTGGCCACCGACCAAATGCCCAATTCCCCCTTCTCCTTTCCCTTTTGTTTTCCAGTCAAACCCGTAGACAACCAGCTAACATGAACCAGTTCTCCTGCTGAATCAGTTCTCCTCTCCCAAATCTCCATTAAATTTCCTTTTATATAATTTATCTCTTAAAATTTTAATTTCATTTAATTATCCCTCTAACTAAAAATTTACATTTTCATTCTAACTAATCCTTCATTTCTCTTTCCTCTTTTTAACTAAAATCAAGCCACTTAATTACTTTTGAACCAAGCCGAATCAACCTGGTTCAGTCCATATTTCTCTTCTTCAGAATTGCGATTTCAGACAAAGGAAGGTGTTCGCGCCTCGTCCGCATTTGTCCAAAAAGTTTGCCAAATTGGACAGATTTGAACTCACCTCATCCGCCCTCGTCCGCAGGTCGTCCCGATTCATCCGAAAACTTGAGTTACAGATAGAGGACGAATTTGGATGTGAAACACCGTCGCAAAACGCATGGAACGACTTGAGACACATTTCAGACGCAACCCCAAATCTGTGCGTCAACCACATGTGTCCGAAAACTCCAATTACACCTTTATCCATCAAAACTTTATACTTTAATCTCTCCTTAATATTTTTCCATATTTATATGGCATTAATCAACAACATATCGCCCCGCAACATAATATATTAATTACTTCAAAATTAATTACATTGCATAAACAGAGAAATATTATCAGGGTATTACAGTGCGGCTATTATTATTTTCTTTTTGTTTCGGTATAGGACTCATTCACTCTTTTCCCTAGTGTTGGTAGATAGATTCCTGACATATCGTTTGTTATAAGTGTTGGACCGTATGCACGCCTATAGGGAGGAATGAATTAGGTGTGTTAATTTTTTCATGCGATAATTAATTATCTTAATCCTAAGTGATTTATCAAAAATAAATAAATCAATAATCACAAATGTAAGAGAGTTGGGGAAAGTTGGGGAAAGAGAGTGCAAACGGTGTTGTTCACGTAGTTCGGCAACCCCAGTCTACGTTCGCGCTCCAAGCTTCCCACTTGGAGATCCTTAATCGCCCAACCTCCTCAGTTGGCAATGTTTGACTTCATAGGTGTCAAACAAACATTTACAAATTGTTCTCAAGGCGTCAACTTTTGGATTGTTCTTTATGGGTGTCAATCTAGCCTTTCAACGTTTAAGAATAAGAAAATAGGAAAACACAAATTCCTAACTCTCCCAATATAATTCTCAAGTTTGAGAGTATGGAGAGTTAGGATGTGCACTCTTTTAATAAATTGGAATCGAGTATAAAATTTGGCAAGATTTCGCCTCAATGCTCACTTCGTTACCTTGAGCTTCAGAGAGTCTTATATTTATAGACTCTGCTGGAGCGATCGATCATTTCTATTTTGGTTGACCGCCTTTCGATCATTGGAAGTAGCCGTTGCGTTGTGCAGAGGTATCGATCGATTGCCTTCTTCATTTTAGTCAACTGTTTTCTTCACAGCTTAATCTTACGCCGACTCTGTCCATTTTGCAGTTGATCACAGCGACCGCCTACTCGATTGCTTCTTCAGCCGCAGAAATAACATGCAATCTGTTTAATGTTGCAATTGACCAAATCTTCACTGCTCGACTACAAAATTGATGTGCCCACTGCCTTGACTTGCGGTTGATCAACTGGTCGATCAGTTCTCTGTGCAAACTGTTTTGGTTGACTTTTTCCTCCAAAATTGCACTTCTTGAATTTTCTAAGTCCCAAATATCATCAAATAACTATATAGACTTAGGCAAATATGTTAGTAAACATTAATACAAGTATTAAAGGTATTTCTAATAAAGATTAATAATATATTTACATAATTCAATAACCACATAATAAACAACTTAAACATACAATTAAAACCGTCATCATCAAAACAAATACGACTAATGACACTTAAGCTAACAATAAGTTCTGACGATTTCATGGGCTTTGAACCTATTCTTGATAATAGTGCTCCTGTTGGTAAGAAAAATAGTTGTCGTTAAGGTAGAGATTTTATACTGTATTGCATTGCATCATGGTTTTCAAAACCTTATTTTGTGAGCTATCACACTTGAAACCCAGTGTGTCTTGTTTAACAACACTCATGTTTTTATATTATAGGTACGCTAATTTTGCACATTTACTTCGCATGCATGGTGTTTCATTATATCGTTATATGTGCATTTGGTGGATGAACCTCCTATTGTTTTGGTACTGTTTCAGGGTTAAAACAACACGAGTTTATCCTTGTATTCATTCTATTGTGTGAAAGTGATTTGTTTGTATGACATGATTAGGTAATATGACAATGATGACGCGTCCTTTTGAGGTGTTTCTTTATACGATCAATTCACGTTTGGTTGGTCTTTAGATAATCATTTCTTTCTGCGTCATGTGAATGACTAGATTTTTGGATCATTGTCATTCTCGACGCCCCTTGTGCACAATTGTCGTACCGGGGTTCATGAGAGAAGTCTTTTTTACTGGGATTGTTTTCTACAAAAAATGATGAAGATTTATTTTACTATAGTTGTCTATGTATGCAACAATGTTTTTTTTATACCGCCTCACTGGTGGCTGTGGAGCCGATTTTCTTAAAACGGTAAAAAAGTTTTAATGAATGTAAAATCATGCACAACATCTTATATGGCTTGTGGTTTTAGAATGAAATAATAAAACATATTTTCTCAAGCATTGCACATAGTATAAATTTTTTACTGAGTTAGTTACTCATATCAAATGACTCCCTTATTCTCAAGTAAAAATCAAGGCAGTCAAGAGCAGTGATTGGAGTGAAGGCCTTCTTATTTACCTGTTTTCATTTGAGTGTTTTATTTATGTTCCTCGGTGATGATTCTTCCTTTTAGGCCTATAGAGATAAATTGAATGATGTTGGCACGTTGTGATTCTGTGAAGTATTTTCTCTTTATTTATATTGTACTATTTTTTCTTGTAATCTCTAATGTGAACTTCAGCCCATTTCATGGGATATGCTTTAATTTTGATTGAGTTTTTGCTGCAAATCTTGCCTTGGACTATGCGATTAGGTTGTTCAACTTGAAATTTTTATTAGGTTTGCCTCCAAGTCTTGATGAGAAGCAATAAATAATTACTTATTTGTACTCGAATAGTCAAAAAAAATAGGAAAAACATTGAATCCCATGATTTTTTCCGCCTCTTAGATGTTTTAATATTCATTTCTTGAGCTAAAAAAATTGAGATTCTCCGTCTTTTCAAATCATGCCAACAATGCTTACATTTTACTTGGGTTCGGTCTAGGTGTGGTAATCTTGGGTGCTATACGCATCTACAACGATATGATTTTAGTAGTCTGCAAGTCCAAATCCATTTTAACATTTCCTTTTGTTGTTTCTTTTAGAACCCAAAGACCTTACACTCTTTTCATTTCTATCTGATTATCTCATGCCAGCTGAAGCCATGACTGCTCAAGTCTCGACTGAGAAGTACGATAAAGGTTTTCTTGTTGCGCAATTCTTTTATTTTCTATATAGGTTTGGTGACCAGAGAATCTCGTCAAATATGCAGAGCAGAGAGTTGTATGTACAGCCACCTCTATTGTAGTTACCGCTCAAAAACATACAAACGAGATTGGTTTTACAAACTATGTAACAACGCTCTTTGTTAAGCTTCTCTGCAATAAAATAAATGTTAAAATTTGGTGTGACCCAAATTTTAGTTGAGTCAAGTTGGACCTATATTCAATTTTAAGATTCCATTATTTACTCTGATGCTTAAGTCGCAAAATTTATTGTACATTAATTTTCTATTAGTGAATTTCTCTTATGCACGTAATTTTTTTTAGACCATGTAAATCTTAGTATCTCTATTTTTATTTCAATTTTGCATTTGATTCTGATTTAGTGGATTTTGGAGCAACTCACAAATAGCAGTAACAAAATCCAATATGCTCATACTTATAAATAGTATCATACTAGTGGTCATAAAATAAGAAAATAAGATGTCACTTTTAGTGAAAAATTTGTGGAGGAAGAGCCACGTGGATGGCCAAAAAGATGGCATCGCCCACTACACCAACATCTACCAAATTTTAACTTTCAACCAAAGTGGGTGGTTACAACTAATATTATATAACCCCCCCAATCATTCTCCCCTTATTTCTTTCCTTTTTTCAATTTTCATAAGTTTCAAGTAATAAATTGGAAACGTCCAAAATCCTTATATAAAGCAACAATATTCAAGGTAATATTATTTATTACGTTTTACGAGGAAACTTGTGGCAAAGTAGGTATCACGTACTGTGCAGACCATGGTAGTACGTGTAATTCACTTCATATATGTTTGTACGGACACGTGTCGAATTATTAGTGGGTCTATGGAGTCAAGGGGGTGCGCAGGTCAAAGATGGAGAACAGACGATCGGTTGCGTTGTAATCTCGAAGTCAGTAGTTAGGGGCAGTGGAGGACACGTGGCACTGATTCTTCCTGTTTCCTCCTTCACACTCCCCCAACGCAGGCGTGTGATGTCTGCTTGTTCACACGTTTCATTCTTATGTCACTCCGTCCTTTTTCTATCTCCAACGTCGCCATTTTTCTACTCTCTCTCTCTCTCTCTGCCTCTTGGGGAATGCGAAGGCGATACGGAAGCATGGATGTCTCGGAGGACGACCAGCTAGTAGACTCACCGCTTGATTCGGACGGATTATCAATGAGCTCAAGCTTCTCCTCGCTCCTCACCACGGCTAGCTCCGGCGGCATCTCCACCACGAGCGTCAGTTCCGTTGATATTTCGACGTTTCTTTTGGCGGAATCTGTGGCACCGACACTGGTCAATCGTACAATGTCTGGTGATGTCTCGGAGAAAATGAAAATGAAGGCGGCAGGAAGGCCGGAGAAGTGCGTGGGGAAGAACAACAAGGGAGTAAGTTGGGGGTTTACTTCCGTGATTGGACGGCGGAGAGAGATGGAGGATGCCGTCGCTGTGTTTCCAGGTTTCATGTCCCGCACTTGCGATCATGTTGGTGGTTGTACGGCTTCCGGCTCCAGAACATCCGCCGAGATCTCGCCGATTCATTTCTTCGGCGTTTACGACGGCCATGGTGGCTCTCAGGTCCCTTTCATTTCCTTTCAATTAAAAACCATATCAAATCCGAAGTGAAAGCTAAATTTGTTTGTATATTCTCTACAGCATTGGGCATCAATTTCTTCAAGATTATGTTGCACAAATGCTCAGATTGACATGTTAATTTGGAAAATTTTTATAATTTTCTTGAGGTTGATGTGATAATTTTCTCTTTGTTAATAATTGTTGTCCAACTACGGATGATATATGTCTTACTCAGAGAGGTCCACGCCGACATAATTTATATGGCTTTTTTTTTCCAACCAGGAGACGTTGTTGTTTGATACCCTTTCCTATCTCTGTAAGCTACACTAACCTTCCACCTTATGTGTGGAAAAAAACATGTAATTGTTTTTTGTTCTTCTCCTTTGTTTCTGATGACGTTAAAAGGTGTTTTTGTTGACGTTGATATAACTTCCAAACATTCAAAATTCAGTCTTTTCGAATCTGTCATTTTTTTCAGAGGAAATAATTATAAAAAAAAAGTCGTCGGTTTTCGGAGTCGTTGAGAATTTTCTCAGATTACATCGGAAAAATTGATCCCTGATGGAAAGCACCAGGTGGTTCCTTTGATTCTGGAAACAAAAAACTAGGTGGGCCAAGAACTTCCCATCAAATGGGATGACCAACTAATACTTTGTATTTATTAATTTTTTGGTTGGATATATCCTCATAATTGTTGTATTTGTAGCTCCCATTTATGGTGGATTGACTGGGGAACAGCTATTGGCATGTGCTAACTGTAGAAAAAGCGATTGAACCTTTGGTCGTATCTGTTCTTGACTAATTACTGCTATAATTTTTACCTCTACCGTAGATATCTAATGGTTTTAACATGGTTGCCCCTGGTTTACATAAAAAGCCTGTTAATTTATTTATTTTTAACTCAAGTAAAATTCTGAAAGCTGCTGCCTTTCTGTTATGTTTCTGCAACTGCTATGCTTGTTCAAGTTGATGCAGATGTAATGCACATAGCTGTTAATTTCTTGCAAGCCTAGTTAAGGCCCACGTTTGCAAAATTCTGACGGCAATCTAATGACTTCAGTGGAAATAAATAATTAGGTGGCTAAATTTTGTGCGAAGCGAATGCACAAAGTGATAGCAGAAGAGTGGGAGCAGGAAATAGTAAATGGTTATGAATGGCAAAGGAGGTGGGAAGTGGCATTCTCTAATGGTTTTGAAAGGACGGACAAGGAGGTCATAACAGAGGCAGTGGCAGCTGACATGGTTGGATCAACCGCGGTTGTGGTGGTTGTGTCTAGCTGCCAAATAATTGTCTCCAATTGTGGCGACTCAAGGGCAGTGCTTTGCAGGCAGACTCACACAATCCCCCTCACCGTTGATCAAAAGGTCAAATCGGAAGTCTTTTACTAGCTTTTGGTAATGGCAATAAATTTTACTGCAATTTAGTTCAGTAAAGTTATTTAAGAAAATGTTGTTCATTTGACAGCCTGATAGAGAGGACGAGCTCATCAGAATTGAAGGACTGGGAGGGAAAGTCATAAACTGGATGGGTGCTAGAGTACTTGGAGTTCTTGCCATGTCGAGAGCCATAGGTTACTTTTCATCTCAGTAGCCATTTTATTCTCATCTTAGTTACGTGCCGATCAGCTTTACCTACTTTCTCGAGTTGCTTGTCTGATTAACTAGAGATCAACAATAGATTGAATTGTGCAATTCAATTAGTAGCTTTCTCTACATGTGTCTATCATTGATTTCTAGCCAATTTTGAAATAATGAGAAAGGTGTCCATCAATTTGGCATGGTTATAATCCAATTATTTAGAGAGAGTGAATAGCTTGGTACGATGATTTTTGTCATGCTTATATATCTTTGTTATGGCAGGTGATCGGTATCTACGACCATGGATTATTCCAGTTCCTGAGATTACTTTTATGACCAGAAGTGACGAGGATGAATGCGTTATATTAGCGAGTGATGGGCTATGGGATGTAATGACCAATGAAGAGGTGGGGGAGGTGACTCGTCGATTTTTAAGACGGCGAGCAAGATCTGCAACGATCAACGAGACGTCTATGGCACAAGCTGTTGCAGATAATCTCACCGAAATAGCATTTGGAAGAAACAGCTGTGATAACATTTCCGTTGTTGTCGTCGATCTGAAGCCAAGACGAACATGGCCAAAGAGTTCTGTTTTAGTCTCTCATTGAACTCCTGCTCTATCTTATTTTTCATAACCATGGCAGTGATTTCTCTCTGACTAGTTGGCGAAACCCCGACGAACAGGAGTTGCTGAGGATGAGAATTGATTTATTACAGCAAATACTACCTAAACACAGCTAGTATTTGCTGTCAGAAATGAAGATGCTCGTGTAATTATAGGTTTGTCCATCCCACGAATCCTATTTTTTTATAATTCCTTTTGTTATCGAGTTCATGTAGAGTCAAGCTTTGAGCCACCAAAATAGTACTTCCTTCCCACCATGATGCTGCAATATTGTTGGATATAGAACAATTTCTCTCCATTGCTATTCTTCGCTCATGCCCTCCATTCCTCTTTCGATGCAGTCAATTGTTAGTTTCTTTATTTTACATACTTTTATACGAACAATATTTTTATTTCTTAAAATCAATTAAGGTAGTTTGATTCAACCAACCGTTACTTTTAATTATGGATAAACAAGCCGTTATACTTACGAACCTGGATACATGTTTTGATGAAGATGTTGATACGAATTTTATCTCCTTGATCCTTCTTACTTTAATTTTTCCCTTCGATGATGAAAGGGAGATGTATGATTCGTCCTCATCTTCACTTATCTAGAAACTCTCACGAGAGAATATTCAGAGAGGGGAAGCTAGAGAGAAGTCCTTTTTTTTTCAGAAAAGAAAACAATTATGGGAGAGAGAGAGTACTTCTATTTCCAGAAGACAATCCAGAGAGATACAAGTGAGAGCGCAATTTTCCAAGGAACTAGAGATTATATTTATTTCTTTTTTTTTTACACTTACTCACACCCATCATAAATTTCTAGTGCCTTTACACTTACACCTCCCAAAACAGAGACCAACTCCCTCTCCCCACGGTGTCCCTCTCTTCAAAAGGTTTAATTATATGTCTTTACAGGCAATTACATAATTGTTCTTTCACTTTAATTTTCATCTCTTTTAACTATTCATCTTCACTTTAACAAGGTTAAGGTGAGAGAATTAAAACTCAATCAACTTAATTCTTTTATGCTTAACAATCATCACATTAAGCACCATAATATTAAGTCAATACACTTTAATTAACATAAACCACATTTATAGATTATTATAAAATAATCTAATAATCTCCCATTTGGGCTATGTTATGTTAACTTTAATAAAATCGATTTTCAACTATTATTTTTCAGCTTTCACAACTTGAAATTCACAATCAATTTCTACAGTATACCATAATGTGAATTTATCAAGTTTTCTTTTCATAATGCATTGTATAATTAGATCATGGCAGTCACAAGTCTTTAATGACGACATGATTCTTTCCATGTATCACAAATTAACACAAATTCATTAATTCTTTAATTGAGGAATACTATATATATACCTTTCAACTTTATCTTTTCATAAGGTTGATATATTATTCATAAACAACTTTATTTGTTTACACCATTCTATGAATAATAAACACAAATACAAAAACATTTCCGTAATGAATTTAAAAGTGTTATAAGATACAAGTTATTCTTTTACAATCCTATATACAAAAATTTGTCATCTAAACTCATCCTTTTAACATGTTCTTTAAAGGCTTTGGGTGACAATCTTTTGGTTAATGGATCCACTATCATCAAACTTGTACTTATATGTTCTATACACACCTTTTGTTTTTGTATTTCTTCTTTGACTGACAAGTACTTTAAATCCTTATGTTTCGCTCCTTTCGAGTACTTGTCATTCTTCGAGAAGAATGCAGCTGCGGAGTTGTCACAATAAATTTTCAGCGGTCTATCGATATTGTCGACTACTCCTAGACCCTGAATTAAGTTCTGCAACCACAATGCTTGAATTATAGCTTCAAAGCATGCTACAACTTCTGCCTCCATAGTGGAAGTAGCAATCGAATATTGCTTTCCACTTTTCCATGATACGGCTCCTTCGGCTAATAGGAACACGTAACCGAATGTAGATTTTCTCGAGTCTACACATCCACCATAATCTAAATATGAATATCCAATCACCTCAAGATGATTTGATTTTCTGTACGTGAGCATGTATTCCTTTGTTCCTTGTAAATACCGAAAAACTATCTTTGCAGCTTTCCAGTGATCTATTCTCGGGTTACTTTGATATCGGCCCAATATCCCTACTGCAAAATTGATGTCTGGCCGAGTACATGTCATTACATACATTAAGCTTTCTACTGCTGATGCATATGGAATAGAGTTCATTTCCTTACGTTTCAAAGCACTTTTCAAACATTGCATTTAATTAAAATTGTCCCCTTTCTGAATCGGAGCAACACCAGTGGAACATTTATCAATTCTGAATCTCTTTAGAATTTTATCGATATATCCTTTCTGAGACGATCCTAGCAAACCTTGCTGTCTATCACGGAATATTTCTATTCCAATTACATAGGCTGTCTCACCCATATCTTTTATTTCAAAATTCTTAAAGAGAAAAGTCTTTACGTCATGTAACATTCCTTTATCATTTGCAACAAGAAGAATATCGTCAACATACAATACCAGGATACTAAACTTGCTCCCACTGACCTTCATATAGATACATCGATCAACGGTGTTCTCTATAAAACCATACGACATAATGGTATTGTTAAACTTAATATACCATTGTCTTGAAGCTTGTTTTAATCCATAAATTGACTTCTTCAATTCACACACCAATTTTTCATTTCCAGGAAATGAAAACCCTTTTGGTTGATCCATATACACTTTTTCCTCTAAGTCACCGTTAAGAAAGACGGTTTTTACTTCCATTTGGTGAAGCTCTAAATCATAATGAGCTACCAAAGCCATAACTATCCTTAAAGAGTCATTCTTTGAAATTGGAGAGAATGTCTCTTTATAGTCAATATCTTTCTGAGTGTAACCTTTGGCAACAAATCTGGCCTTATACCTTTCTATGTTACCTTTCGAGTCACGTTTGGTTTTGAAAATCTATTTACAACTAACACGTTTCTTTCTTTTCGGGTAACTCTATAAGTTCCCAAACTTTATTGTCATCCATCGATTGCAACTCTACTTTCATAGCATTTAACCACTTTTCGGAATTATTACATTCCATGGCTTGTTTAAATGAACCTCGATCTTTGTCATTACTCAAGTCACATTCCTCTTCAAGTGAATAAATCACATAATCATCAAAAATTGCTGGTCTCCTTTGCCTTACAGGCCTTCACAATTCTGGTTCATGTGATGGTTCACTTACGACTTGATCATCATTAATATGCTCATCATTGACACGTTCACCTTGCGTGGTTTGAATATTCATATGTCATTCCAGTATATTGTTAGACTGTGATACAACAAAAGGAATAACAACTTGATAAGAGTACTAGGTGTTGTTTCCTCCACCTGATTCTCTTGAATATTCACCTTTCGTGATTCATCACTCCCACCGAACTCGCCATTCTCAATGAATCGAGCATTTCCCCATTCAACTATTCTTGTACTATGCTTTGGACAGTAAAATATGTACCCTTTTGACTTTTTTGGATAGCCAATGAAATAACCATTGACGGTTCTTGCATCGAGCTTCTTTTCATGTGGATTATATATCCTTACTTCTGCCGGACAACCCCAAACATGGATATGTCTCAAACTAGGTTTCATTCCCTTCCATAGTTCATAAGGTGTCTTAGGAACTGCCTTACTATGTACCCTATTCAGCAATCTTTAAACCATGCATCCATAACGATAAAGGTACATCACTATTATTCATCCTACTCCTAACCATTTCGATAAGAGTACGATTCCACCTTTCAGCTACACCATTTTGTTGTGGTGTTCCCAACATTGTATACTGTGCACAAATGCCTCGACTTTCAAGAAACCTTGCAAATGAACATTTGTTTTGTCCATTCTCATCAAATTTTTTGTAGTATTCACCACCTCTATCAAACCTCACTACCTTTACTTTTCTATCTAACTGTCTTTCCACCTCATTTATGGATATTTCTATAACATTCATCGCTTGAGATTTTTCATGCAATAGATACAAATAACCATAACGTGAGAAGTCATCGATAAATGTGATAAAATATTTTTCACCACTCCATGAAGGAGTGTCGAATGGATCACATATATCAGTGTGTATCAATTCTAAAAGTTCATTGCTTCTTGTGGTAGGATACTTTGATGTGTGTTTAGTTTGCTTTTCTTTAATGCAATCTATACACATGTCCCAGTTATCTAAATCTAATTGAGGTAAAATATCATTTTTCATTAACCTCAACATCTTTTCTTTAGATATATGACCTAGACGTTTATGCCATAATGAAGCAGAAATTTCATTTGTTACATTACGTTTATTTCCAATCACATGACTAACATTAAACAAGGAATTAAAATATTTAGTATCAAGATTGAAATAGTACAAACCATCCTTTAAAATACCAGAACCATAACAGTATTTTGTTTGTACAAAGAAAACACATCATTACCAATCTCAATGCTAAATCCTATATTATCCAACTTT
Source organism: Begonia loranthoides (assembly GCA_022433065.1). Taxonomy (NCBI): domain Eukaryota; kingdom Viridiplantae; phylum Streptophyta; class Magnoliopsida; order Cucurbitales; family Begoniaceae; genus Begonia; species Begonia loranthoides. The sequence continues at coordinate 4,629,419 of CM039475.1, forward strand.
GCAACAGAAATTAAATTCCTAGCACATTCAGGAATGTATAGACACCTTTTTAGATCCAGACGATATCAAGTATCCAGAATCAATCTATACGTCCCAATTCCTTGTATTTGTGTCTTCATTCTGTTTCCCATATACAGGAACTTTGCAGTTTCTTTTATGGACTGGATTGAAAGAAATCTCTGCACAACATTAGATACATGAGTACTAGCTCTAGAATCTAACCACCAAGTATTACAAGGTACTTGTATAATATTTGATTCAAAACATATTGAAACAAATAGTGTACCTTTCTTTTCGAACCAAGCTTTTCTTTTCATACAATCTTTCTTGATGTATTCAGCTTTGTTGCAGAAGTAGCATTTAACCTCTTTTCGGATCTAACCATCTTTTATCTTTAATTGACTTTTTCCCTTCTGTTTGTTCTTTTTACTTAATTTTTCTTGGCTACTACTGGCTTCCTTCTGAAACGTTAAATGAACGGTATGGTCATTTAATTTCTTCAACCTCCCTTCTTCTTGAATTAACATGGACTTAATTTCTTGAAAGTTCTATTTTTCTTTAATGGTGCTATAATTCACCTGGAACTGGCCAAATTCAAGAGGAAGGGAGTTGATGATGAATTGAACCAAGAATGATTCATTTACATCCATACCTAACGTTTTCAGCTGCCAAATTGGTCATACTTGTTACATGATGATGAATGGGTTGAGACCAATCAAATTTCTTGGTCGTCAACTCACTCATTAAATTCCCTACAACAGACTTATTCATAATGTCTGATTGAGAATATTCTTTTATTTTTTACATGAATTCCTTTGCATTGTTCGTCTTGGGCATTGATGGTTTAACATTTTCAGCTATTGTTTCATCAAGCTTAAACACAACCTGTTAGACCGCTCCCAAGTCTCACTGTATGACTTGTCAGCTTCCATACTGGTCTGATTAAGGTTGCTGGTCTATCACAAAATAATGCCACGTCTAAATCCAATACACCCAATTGAAACTGGATTTGTTCAAACCAATCAGCATAGTTCAAACCATTAAACTTGAGTAAAGCGTTGTCGGATGCGAACAAATTAACAGAAGATGCAAGAAATATAACACATGCTCATTCATGAATTTGATCGAATTCAAATAAACATAATTTTATTTATTTAAGTTCACATCTGGGTACTTCTTAAAGAAATAAACAATCATTGATGTTATAATATAAACTTTAATAGACTCATAAACATATTTAATATAATATGTTTAATATCTTTGGATATTAAACGTATAAATCAAATATGTAAATGCTTCTCTTGAACATTATTGATTATAAACATTGGTCCACCTTTGGGTAACCTACTAGTTTATAATTAACAGTTTCCTTTTCATAATATCACCATAATTAAATGACACAATTTAATATTGATCATTTCAAACTAGGCCACTTTGGTGACTACTAGATTTCTATACAACAATATTTAATTGAGTCAATTTTTCCTTTATTTCATTTATTTTAACTTTTATTTTCTGCCTTGCGAATGACTAGCGGACGTGAAACTCGCATCCGCTATCGTCCGAAATCACATTACAGATTTACAGATAGCAATTTATACTGTCTGTATGCATCCTTTAATATCCAAACTGTTACTTTATCCTTTTTCTTTTATTAAAGATAGAGATCTCTTTATTTTACTTCTTTTCATGCATAATCTCATATTAAACTTTTCATGAAACGTATTTGTCAATTTGCACAATTTGCACTTTTATGCCAAACCAAATATGCAGCAAATTATGCAGAATAGAAACAAATAAACATGCATTAACTTTTATGCAGCATCAACATGAAAATTATGCAGCAAATAATCATGCTTTTATGTAGATCTAATCATGCAGCAAATAAACTTTCATGCAGAAACAACTAACAAAGATGCAGCAAAATCAACTTTTATACAACCCTTGTTTATGGCAAATCAAAACATTAATATTCCACAAGTTGCTGATAATAATCCCATAGCTCGAAGACTTGAGGAAGTTCTAGAAATTGTTGATCAACCAATTGAGTAACAAATTTCTCAAGAAAATGTTGAACCAATACTAAGGAGATCTAGTAGAGAAAGAAAATCAACTATTCCTAGTGATTATGTCACATATCTATAATAGTCGGACTATAATGTTGGAGCTGAAAATGATCATGAGACGTTTTCACATGCCATAAATTGTGGTGAATCAAGTCTATGGTATAATGTCATGAAAGACGAAATGAATTCTATGAATTCAAATGGAGTCTGGGATCTTGTCGAGTTGCCTAATGGTGTAAAAGCCATTGGTTGTAAATGGGTCTTTAAAACTAAGAAAGACTCATTAGGCAACATCAAAAGATATAAAGCAAGACTTGTTGCTAAAGGATTCACACAAAGAGAAGGAATCGACTACAAGGAGACTTTTTCTCTTGTATCTAAGAAAGATTCGCTTCGCATAATTTTGGCTTTAGTTGCATATTTTGATTTTGATTTGCATCAGATAGATGTGAAAACGGTTTTTCTCAATGGAGAATTAGAGGAGGAGGTTTGCATGAAACAACCTGAAGGATTCTCCTTTAGTAAAAGTGAGCATTTAGTGTGCAAGCTTAAGAAATCCATATACGGATTGAAACAAACCTCCCGTCAGTGGTATTTAAAGTTTCATGATGCTATTTCTTCATTCGGTTTCGTTGAAAACATTATGGATCAATGTATATACCAGAAGGTTAGTGGGAGCAAAATTTATTTCTTAGTCCTACATGTGGATGACATTTTACTTGCAACTAATGATAAAAGAATATTGCATGAAGGGAAACAATTTCTCTCTGAAAACTTTGATATGAAGGACATGGGTGATGCTTCCTATGCCATTGGTATTAAGATTCATCGAGACAGATTGCAAGGTTGCTTGGGATTGTCGCAGGAAACTTATATCAATAAAGTTTTAGAGAGATATCGGATGCAAAGGTGTTCACCAAGTGTTGCTCCCATAGTGAAGGGTGACAGGATCTATGAGAACCAGTGCCCGAAGAACGATCTTGAGAGGGAGCAAGTGAGGAATATTCCCTATGCTTCAGTTGTTGGAAGCTTGATGTATGCTCAGGTCTGCACAAGACCTGACATTGCATTTGTTGTTGGGATGTTGGGTCGATATCAGAGTAACCCTGGTAAAGACCACTGGATTGCTGCAAAGAAAGTGTTACGGTACCTTCAAGGTACAAAAGACTACATACTTACCTACAGACGGACAGATAGCTTGGATGTGATTGGATACTCCGATTCAGATTTTGCTGGCTGCGTTGATTCTTATAAATCAACATCAGGATACATTTTTATGTTAACCGGTGGAGCTGTATCTTAGAGGAGTGGTAAATAGAGTTTGACTGCCACATCCACTATGGAGGCTGAATTTGTATCGTGTTTTGAGACTACTTCGCATGGTGTATGGATGAAGAGTTTTATTTTAGGGCTTAGAATCTTTGATTCAATTTCTATACCGCTGAAAATATATTGTGATAATTCAGTTGCGGTCTTTAGGGCTAAAAACAACAAAAGTGGTAGTCGAAGTAAGCATATCGTCATTAAGTATTTGGCCATAAGGGAATGTGGTAAGGATGCCACAGTGGTCATCAAACACATAAGCACTGAATTGATGATCGCCGATCCTTTGACTAAGGGCATGCCACCATTAAGATTTAAGGATCACGTGGTTAAAATGAGACTTGGGTCCCTTATGTAATTTTGCGTTGTAAGAACGAATGTTTATACCTCTTCTTATTATATTTCTCATTATCAAAATTTAAAGTGTACACATTCAGTTTAAGAAATATACTTCAGTTTATGAACCTCGAATAAACATAGGGTTTATTCATTAAGTTTATGGGTAATACATAAGGAAAATATTACATTGTGATACAAGGAAGATAATTCTAGATAACATATAGAGAATTTATCGTTATGATTCATGTATTATGTTTTCTTACTACAGTGAAATAAGAAAATACAGACCAAGTGGGAGAATGTTAAGTCAAAGGAGTAGTTGGCACTTAATAAACCCACTTAATAAATCGCATTATTTGGTTAGAAATTCAGCTGCTCACTTGACATGCAATTAATATGTCCATTTTATAAACTCAATGAATTGTCTTGATGGAAGACAATTTTTGAGACCATAGAGTTTTCTCTAGAGAAGAAAACATTAAGAAAGAGAGGTTCCCCAATATCTATGATTTCATTTAGAAAATACACCATCGTAAAGAAATTGGTGGATTTGGAAGAGCATTTCTGGAAGGAAGCAAATCAATGGCAAGAGGTAATTCCGAAAATTCTGCAATTGATCTAATACTTTCGTTTTGTAGAGAAAGATATGTTAGATCATTAAAGTTAAAGCTAAGATTAATGTTAAGTCAAAGGAGTAGTTCGCACTTAATAAACCGCATTATTTGGTCTGGTTTTTAGCTGCCCACTTTACATGCAATTAATATGCCCATTTTATATACTAATGAATTGTCTTGATGGAAGACAATTTTTGAGACCATAGAGTTTTCTCCAGAGAAGAAAACATTAAGAAAGAGAGGTTCCGCAATATCTACGATTTCATTTAGAAAATACACCATCATAAAGAAATCGGTAGATTTGGAAGAGCATTTCTGGAAGGAAGTAAATCAATGGCAAGAGGTAATTCCGAAAATTTCGCAATTGATCTAATACTTTCGTTTTGTAGAGAAAGATATGCTAGATCATTAAAGTTAAAGCTAACATTTGGTATCAGAGCCAAACAAAAACTCTGCCTTGATGTTTTCTTCAAATCAAAGTTTTGAAAAACTGTTGATTTTAAGGTTACGCTTTTGATGTTTTCGAATCATTTTATTGTTATGAATCATTAAGAAATCTTCTTATGAATGTTTTGCAATAACAATGATTGATTTTGGTGTCCAAATGAGGAGAAACCGTCGGGTTTTCATACGGGTCCGCAATCGGGTCAGACAGACCTGGTAGAGGTTGAAGATGAAGTTTCCTACGTGTAGTTTCTGCCATTCAGGAAAGTCTAAAACTACATGTAGTCTTGGTTGTTTATTTTTGTTAAAAAATGACCAATGACATGAGGGAAGAGTCGAACCTGGATCATTGGAAACGAAGCCAAGTTGGTGGCCACTTGAACTAAAGAATTCTTGTAATTTTCGGAATTACCTCTTGCCATTGATTTACTTCCTTCCAAAAATGCTCTTACAAATCTACCGATTTCTTTACGATGGTGTATTTTCTAAATGAAATCTTAGATATTGGGGAACCTCTCTTTCTTAATGTTTTCTTCTCTTGAGAAAACTCTATGGTCTCAAAAATTGTCTTCCATCAAGACAATTAATTGAGTTTATAAAATGGGCATATTAATTGCATGTAAAGTGGGTAGCTGAAAATCAAACCAAATAATGCGGTTTATTAAGTGCCAAGTACTCCTTTCGTTAATTTAAATTCATTCGTTATTTAATATTGTCAAAACAGTGGTGAATCGAAACATGGACCTCTTACTGGGGAAAGAAGTGGATTGCCACTTCATCCGCATTAAATTTTGGAAACAAATATTCATATTGAATATAAATTAATATTATTTCACAAAATAATATAACATGACACAATAAGGATTTGAACTTGAGACCTTAAATATTGCAATAATGGGTTACCACTAGGCTAGTGGTGAATATCTGAACATATTGTGTTTTGTTTACAGCATATTAAATCTCGTTATTTAATTTCATGTTTTCAATATGTTCTATTAAATGCTTTTAATATATGTTCACGATTCTACAGCAAATATTTGTCAATTAAGAGCATGTTAATTAATTTTTACATGCATATGGAGAATATATTTCAAGTAAAGTTAAATGTCAATGATTAATATAATTTTACTTAATTAAAGAATAACTACAATATCTTTAATTAAACAAACTTATATATTAAGTATTGTCGTCTTAAGTGCATCAGGCCACAAGAAATCTGGAAATTTGGAGTTGCTATGCATACTCCTTACCATGTCCAATAATGTTCGATTTCTTCTTTTTGCCACACCATTCTGGTCCAGAGAACTAGGCTGGTGTATTGAGCAACAATACCGTGCTCATGAAGAAATCTAGCAAACGGACCAGGTGCTTGTCTATCCTCAGTATATCTACCATAATATTCTCCACCTCTATCCATCCTCACGATCTTAATTTGCTTACCGCATTGTTTCTCTACTTCTGCCTTAAAAACCTTAAAGACATCCAATGCTTCATATTTATTCTGAAGCAAAAAGAGATACATATATCGTGAGTAATCATCAATAAAATAGATGAAGTATCTCGGACCATTTGAGTTCATGACTGGACTACAAATGTCTGAATGTATGACCTCCAATATCTCTGAACTTCTCTTAGCACCTTTCTTAGATACATTGGTTTGCTTTCCCTTAATGCAATCCAAACATATACCAAAATCAGTAAAGTCTAAAGTACTAAGTACTTTATCATTTACCAATCGCTTAATTCTCTGTATGGAGATATGTCTCAATCTCTAGTGCCACAACATGGAGGAATCCTCATTTATAACACATCTTTTATTACTAGTGTGCACATGCATAACATCATTTATGGTATCATTTTGTAAATCAATAAAGAAACGACCATTAGACATTGTACCATTTCCAATAAGATCAGATTTGTAAAATAAACTGAAGTTTACATCTGAAAAGGTAAAGGAAAATCCCAAAAGTACAAAACTTGAAACTGAAATTAAGTTCCTAGAAAAACTAAGAACATACAAAGTCTTTTCCAAATTCAAAATAAAACCACTGCTAAGAACTAAACTGCATGTCCCAACAGCTTCCACATGTGAACGCATCTTGCTTCATGAATAAATGCTTTATTCACTTCCCACTGGTTTCTGAAGGTTTCGCATACCCTGCAAGGTATTCGAAATATGGATTGTAGAACCATAATCAATCCACCAAATATTATAAATAATATGAGTCATATTAAATTCATAACAAACAAATGAGATTGAATTACCTTTTCTTTTAAGCCATGCCTTAAATTTGGTGCAATCTTTCTTAATGTGCTCTTTCTTGTCATAGAAATAGCACTTGATTTCTTTCTTGATTTCATCAAATTGGAACGGTATTTTACCTTTCCCTTTATCTTTCTTTTTAGCTTGTGTATTTTTCTTTCTATGGGTCATCGTGAATGCACTATCACCCTTTTCCATTATCAGCCTCTCTTCCTCTTGAACACACATGGTCATTAATTCATTAATTGACCATTTATCTTTATGTGTGTTATAAGAGATCTTATATGGACTGTATGGTTGTGGAAAAGTATTCAAAATATAGTGCACTAGGAAAGAATCAGACATTTCAACCTCAAGTTTCTTAAGTTGAGCCGCAATATTTCTGATTTGCATGATGTGCTCACGCACACCAATCACTGAAGGGAGCCTTAAGGATGAAAATTTCATAACGAGTGTACTGGCAAGTGCTTTATCTGAAGTCGCATATTGTTCATCAATAGCCTTCAGTAACACCAAAACATTATTATGCTGCTTGACAGAACCACGAATACTATCAGTGATCTTGGTCTTTATGAACTGACTAAGGTTTTTTGAACGTTCCCAACGTACATAAAGAGCAAGTTCATTCGAAGTTCTGGTATCGGTAATTATTGGTTTGTCTTTCCGTATAGCATAATCAATATTCATACATCCCAAATGAAGAAGAATTCTCTCCTTCCATACTTTATAATTATCACCCCTTAATTCCAGAATATCACACATAATATCAAAGTAACTCAGAGAATTTATAGCTGCAAAAAATTAAATAACATGTTTATTAAATTGAGACAAAACTTTATATCATGTTTTACCAATGTAAATCATGCTTATAATAAATTTAGTGACATAAAATCTTGCGTGGGCTAAAGCTTTAACTCAATAAGATTTATTTTCATCAATAATAAAACTATCAAATTATGTTCTTTTTCTTAATTACTGTGGGTAAATTAAGAAATATAATTTGATATTTTATTCTAATTAATCATGTAAATATAATAAAAATTCATGTAGGATAAAATTTATTATATTTACAATATTAATTACAATAAGTGTCATAATATGATTTTAATACTTAATATATAAGTTTGCTTACTTAAAGATGTTGTGACTATTCTTTAACTAAGTAAAATTATATTAATCACTGACATTTAACTTTACTTGAAATATGTTTTCCATATGCATGTAAAAATTAATTAGCATGCTCTTAATTGAAAAATATTTACAATAGAATCTTGAACATATATTAAAAGCATTTAATAGAACATATTGAAAACATAAAATTAAATAACGAGATTTAATATGCTGTAAACAAAACACAATATGTTCAGATATTCACCACTAGCCTAGTAGTAACCCATTATTGCAATATTTAAGGTTTCAAGTTCAAATCTTTATTGTGTCATGTTATATTATTTTGTCAAATAATATTAATTTATATTCAATATGAATACCAGTTTCCAAAATTTAATGCTGATGAAGTGGCAATCCACTTCTTTCCCCACTAAGAGGTCCATGTTTTGATTCACCATTGTTTTGACAATATTAAATCACGAAATGAATTTGAAATAACGAAAAGCTGGTTAGTCCAAGTGGCCATCCACATGGTTCATGTGTGTGAGTGCTTGGGTTAATTCTTTAGTCCAAGTGGCCACCCACTTGGTTTCTTTTTTCCAAAAACCCAGGTTTGACTCTTCCTTTATGTCATTGGCCATTTTTTAACAAAAATAAACAACCAAGACTACATGTAGTTTCAGACCTTCCTGAATGGTAGAAACTACACATATGAAACTTCATCTTCAACCTCTAGTGGGTCTGTCTGACCCAGTTGCGGACCCGTATGAAAACCCGACAGTTTCTCCTCATTTTGGACACCAAAATCAATCATTGTTATTGCAAAATATTCATAAGAAGATTTCTTAATGATTCATAACAATAAAATTATTCAAAAATACCAAAAGCGTAACCTTAAAATCAATAGGTTTTCAAAACTTTGATTTGAAGAAAACATCAAGGCAGAGTTTTTGTTTGGCTCTAATACCAAATGTTAGCTTTAACTTTAACAATCTAGCATATCTTTCTCTACAAAACGAAAGTATTAGATCAATTGCGGAATTTTCAGAATTACCTCTTGCCATTGATTTGCTTCCTTCCAGAAATGCTCTTCCAAATCTACTGATTTCTTTACGATGGTGTACTTTCTACATGAAATCGTAGATATTGGAGAACCTCTCTTTCTTAATGTTTTCTTCTCTGGAGAAAACGCTATGGTCTCAAAATTGTCTTCCATCAAGACAATTCATTAGTTTATAAAATAGGCATATTAATTGTATGTAAGTGGGCAGCTGAAAACCAGACCAAATAATGCGGTTTATTTAGTGCCAACTACTCCTTCGACTTAACATTCACATCCGCTATCGTTTGAAATCACATTACAAATTTAAAGATTGCAATTTATACCGTCCGTATGCATCCTTTAATATCCAAACTGTTACTTTATCCTTTTTCTTTCATTAAAGATAGAGATATCTTTATTTTACTTCTTTTCATGCATAATCTCATATTAAACTTTTAATGAAATCTTATTTTTCAATTTGCACAATTTGCACTTATATGCCGAACCAAATATGCAGCAAATTATGCAGAATAGAAACAAATGAACATGCATTAACTTTTATGCAGCATCAACATGAAAATTATGCAGCAAATAATCATGCTCTTATGCAGATCTAATCATGCAGCAAAAAAACTTTCATGCAGAAACAACTAACAAAGATGTAGCAAAATCAACTTTTATACAACCCTTGTTCATGACAAATCAAAACGTTAATTACCGTGCTCTAATACCAATTGTTAGTTTCTTTATTTTACATACTTTTATACGAACAATACTTTTCTTTCCCAATAGCAATTAACGTAGTTTGATTCAACCAACTGTTACTTTTAATTACGGATAAATAAATTGTTATACTTACTAACTTAGATTCATGTTTTGATGAAGATGTTGATACGAATTTTATCTCATTGATCCTTCTTACTTTAATTTTTCCCTTCGATGATGAAAGGGAGATGTATGATTCATCCTCCTCTTCACTTATCCAGAAACTCTCACAAGAGAAGATTCAAAGAGGGGAAGCGAGAGAGGAAAGTCTTTGTTTTTTTTTTTTTCAGAAAAGAAAACAATTATGGGAGAGAGAGAGAGAGTACTTAAGACAATTCAGAGATATACAAGTGCGAGAGGGCAATTTTCCAAGGAGCCAGAGATGATATTTATTTCTTTTTTCTTTAAGTGCATTTACTCACACTTACTCACACCCATCAGAAATCTCTTTAAGAGCAATAAAGTGATGTCTGCTTTTCTAGTGCCTTCACACTTACACCTTCCAAAACAAAAACCAACTCCCTCTCCCCACGGTGTTCCTCTCTTCCAAAGGTTTAATTATATATTTTTACAAGCAATTACATAATTGTCCTTTCACCTTAATTTTCATCTATTTTAACCATTCATCTTCACTTTAACAAGGTCAAGGTGGGGGAATTAAAACTCAATCAATTTAATTCTTTTATGCTTAACAATCATCACATTAAGCACCGTAATATCAAGTCAATACACTTTAATTAACATAGACTACATTTATAGATTATTAGAAAATAATCTAACATCAATGACCAATTCCGGTTTTGTTGGGGTACTTGTCTTCATCTATGTCGGGGAAAGGCATTTAGGAGATGAATTTGTGACCCTTTGCTCGACCTTGCAGCCTCTATGACCTCATTTTTAGAATTATTGCGATTCGCAAAGACAATGTTGTCTTATATACTAATGGAGTGTGTCTGACTTCATTTTATAGTTATGAATCTATGAAATCACTTTAATTGTTTACACAATTAACTTTATAGTTTAATTAGATGCTAAAATTCATCTTTTTAATTAAATTTAACTTTATAATACCTATTGACATATTTGTCAAATATGTATCATGGAGATCTAGCTCTTCAGTTTGACCAACCCCACAGAGCCTTAGAATAAGTCTCTTTCAACGTCATAGAAACATACACCTCCTCTAATGTTTGTATCAGGCTTGACATCCAATCTGAAGTTGCGTTTTCAATTAATTGCTTTGAATTATGTAATCACGATTAGAAAAATGGGCAGCGAGATTGGACTTTTATGGAAGAGTTCACTTTCATTCTCACTCGTTTTTATCTTGTTACCGCCATCTAAATCAATGTCCAAAGATTTATTTCGTTTAGTCTATCTTGTTTTTATAATAGAATTTACTTTATGCAGCAAAAGATATGTTTTCGCTGCAAAAATAGTATTTTTTATAGCGGATACTTGATTTAACTGCGAAAAGTAAGTCTTTGACTATAACTATTTTATGTACGAACCTGCTGCAAAAGAACGACTTATCCTTTGTGGAAATTTTTTTTAAATTTAACGTAAAAACATGACTGCAAAGTTTGACTGATTCATTTCTCGTAATTTGAAATTTTAATTATTCGCAAAATTATCTTCTTTTTTTTTTTTTTTCTCGCAAACCAAAACTGCAAAAAGACCACCACACTAGTCTCAATTTCCTAATACACGTGATAACTTTTAAAGTCAGCTGATTTTTTATATTAATCTTATAGAAAATGATTTCACTTTTTGAGTACGTGTGACATCACTATGCAACTTAAATTTGATAAATAACTCTTCGTCCTTAATATTAATTGTTTTTTTAGATCAAGAAGGTTTTGTTTTGTGAAGTTGATGCTTGTAAACGTAAAAGAAGAGCCATACAAGACTAGTCTCTCACATTCACATTCACATTCACATTCACATTCGAATACTAAAATTACACGACAAAAAACACTACAAATTAGGGACTCAACAGGAGCCCATGATGAAGAATGGGATGAAAGAATGGAGATCAAGCATTCACTGCCTAGTGAGATTCTAACTTTACGAACGATGTCTAGATATCAAATTTCTTCGGGTGCCGCCACTGCGCCAAAGTCTTGGCCAAAGAGTCGAGGAATGAGGTTTTTGGAGGTAACCCTTTCTTGCCATACAAGTGCTTTCCTCCTAAATCTGTGTGAGTGGGACCCAGATCCTTGCCTCTTTCAATCTGCCCCAATTAACTGGTAAGTTAAAAACAAAACTGGCAAGTACGCTACACTAAACAGCATACACTCCTAAAATCTGGAGTTGGCCTCTGTGGTACGAGCCACCCCAATATTATTTTATGACTACCCTACATCAGATACTTCCACCCGATGACAAATCCCTCCAACACCATTTGATGAAAGAAAGTAAGGACCACTGACTATAACACCATTTGATGAAAGAAGGGCACTCTCTCAAAAGGTTAGCTGAAATGAGGTCACTCCACTTATATTCCAGAAAGTCTTAGCATTTTAAGATTAAAACTCAAGTTGAAGAATTGGTTCTTCAGTTAGTTAAATGCACTGTTCGTCTCTCGCATTTTGAATTTTGCCTAAATTTGAATCCTTTTTGTGATGAGAAAAACGCATTGAAACTCATACCTTGCTTATTTTCCCATCTTTTAAGTAGTAGCGGATGCCCGACCAATTGATTGACTGAGAAAAATGAGAACGAAATGCAGAAATTGGGTATAAAAAGTTATCCACCAGCATAGCAATGAATACCTGCACCATCAAAAGTCCGTCTTTTACTTTTTTTACAGCACTTCATCAATCATCGTCAAGCAGGAGATTTTTGTCCATTGTGAGGAAACAGGCTTCTAAATTCTAATGTTTAAAATGTACACTGCTTATTTCTCCTAGGCACTTGAGATCTCGACCAAATTAGGCTTGGAGTGATTTAACTCATGAATGACTTCAACATAGACAATATTCCTTTTTTCTTATCAAATCGATTATAATTGCTCCCTACATTCTCCTAGTTCAAAGGGTTCCAATAACCAACAACCAACAGTTCATACATATATATATATATAGACACACACACACCCACAAAGGTAACACTCACCTATATATATACACACACCCACAAAAGTAACACTCACCTATATATATATATATATATACACACACCCATAAAAGTAACATTCATATGTACATATATATGCACACACATACTCACAAAAGTAATCGAGCGTTTTAGAACAGTTTAAAGTATTTGCAAATTTGAAAAGTAACATCTTAACATCTTCCCATTAGATATTATAGATTAAAACAGAATCATGTTCATTTTGAATCAAAGTAGAAAAACTAACCAGACCCCAGTTATAAGAAGCTAGTGAGAGTTGAGGACCCTCGGGGGATAGCATGTTGCAAAGTTGAACTTCTACCCTTGTCAAATTCCACATTGAAAGAAGTTCAATAAATGTACAGAAAGCTAGGATACATACCAATACCAACCCTGCACAAAAGTAAAATAATTCACTTGTAAAAGCCAAAGATGCTGCAAAAATGAAAATGCAAATACCTTCATCAAATATCAGTCTTGACAAAGATGTCTGCAGCAAGTTGCAGCCAATTATTGTCATTGAACTAAGGATTTATTTTGGAGGTAATCAGAAAAAGAACATCGTATCTTAAATATGATTCTGATTATAACAACAAGCTTCTCAAACGAACAATTAGTTTGAGACAGGATATTCTTTCATCTACCAAGTGATGCTGCTAAGCAGCAATGATGTATGTAATGCATTCTTAATTGCATATGTTGAATCAACAAATTCAGTTATAACTATAAATAACCAGGCATAAAACCAATATTTGGATCCTACACATTGATTTCCACTTAATTATTGCAACATACAAAAAGAATTGAAAGAAAAGACAATCTCACCCAAAGAATTATAAGCTGTTTCTTCAAGCGTGTATCCCTTAATATATATTCGTAGTGCGGCAGCAACATGAATTACAGCCATTAAATATGGAGCCACAAACCCCCACGACAAATAACAGTGAGAAGTAAATAATGCCCGGTTTAATATCTGATTAACCTTTGAAGTGTATGATTCCAAAACAAATGTTTGTTTCCTCAAGTAGTTCCAATACCTGCACAAAAAGCTCAAATTGTAAAAGGTCAACGAAGACTGATGGAAAAAAAAAATTGAGATTCACAAAGTGACAACCACAAACCTTCCAAAACTCAGATCACTTGCAAGAGGGTGAGGAAACACAGCCACAGGAGGTGATGTAATAAGTTGCTTGTGAGCCCCTATATTAAAAATAAAAGGCAGCTATAGGGCACCCAGCAAGGAAATATGCCCAAGAATTACAGATGTATTACATGCTCAAACTAAAAGTCAGAAACAAAGATTTATACTAAGAATTACAGATGTATTGAACTAAGAATTTTTAACACTGCATAGCAAATAACATGTTAAAAAAAATAAATCTGGAAACTACTAGACGAGGACATCGCATTAACATATTTTATTATGCTTTGTTTAATGAAGTTTTAATTATTTTATGTTTATTTTAGTTTGCATTAAAAGACTTGATCTTTTCACGTTCTAGGATTTGTCTTTTGACCCTCTAGGTCTCCTTTCATCTTATAGGGTTGAGTTAACTTCTCCATATTATCTTTTTTCCAACTTCTTCTTTATCGTCTTTTTTTCTAAATTTATTGATTTTTCTTATTCCTTTTCTTCGTCTATTTATAATTTCTGGTTCGTCCAACATCACTACTTCCGCTGAAATTAGGGAATCTATAGCAGCAACTGGTCAATATAAGAGAATAATAGGCCAATGATCTTCAGGAAAAAAAGGAAGTTGAAAATGAGTGGAAAAATGCCAGAACAAGAGCAAAATTATCAAGTGGTAGTTTATCAACCAACCCAGACAGGATAATACCAAAGTGAGGAGATGATAAGGTGAGTAGACACCCCAGTGAATTCAATCTCAATGCACTAATGCCAAATGATGGAAAAGAGGAGCATTGGTAGTAAAAAAAAATGATGAGAAACGATAGACCATCACCATTGCTTTAGCAGAAACAGCTTTAAAACAAAATACTAACTAAAAAATCTTACCTGCTATAGCTGCAAGAGTCATATCGTCAGAGTATCCACCATCTCGAAGTCCTGTTACCACCCCAAAGCGATCATATCTAAAATCATCAGCATGCATCTGCACACAACCTAAAACAATTATGAATTTTATACATACATTCAGAGCTTATGAGAATAGTATCAGGTACTTGCCATCATGCACCCGCCCCAAAGAAAAAATGTTCTCCCACCAGTAGCAAAACCCATTGAACAAGGCTTCAAAATTTTAATAGCAAGAATTAATGAACCATAGACTATTTTAAAATTGAAAAGGAAATGGCTCAAATGTCAGAGAGAAATACAGAAATTAATGCCAAAGCATGTCACATGAGATATACCCTAATGTAATAAAAACCAAGAATGAAATTCAAAGACAATGTCTTACCATATGATATTCGTAGATGCAGTAACTCCCTAAACTCCCTGAAGGTAAATCAAGAGGATAACCAGTTTGGATAAATATCTGCCCCACGTTTTCATAATGTTTCAAAATATAAAAACTATAATTAGTATGCATTGGGAAAAAAAAACAAATGGTCCTTGAAAACAGTAATATAGAACAAAATTTTATTTCAGTAGTGCAAAAAAAATAAATTATTCACAAAATTCTGCTCGTCAATACATAAAGTGGTAGGGCAAAAAAACTCATACATCAGGATTCTTTTCCATCTCAGCAGCGAGGGCTCCAATTGATCCTGGGTGAAGCCTAACATCATCATCTAGAAACAGTACGTACTTGCTATCTTTATGCATTTTCTCCACACCAACCTGAAAAGACAAAGGATTTTCAATTTAACATTGCATTAGCACATGAAAGAAAATGGGAGAGCCCTAACTATCGATACAGCTTCATAATTGACAGTCAACCAATTGGTGCAGGCACTATTATGTGAAGAAACTACTATCCACACGCAGACTCAGGAGGAAGTAAAAGGAAGGATTTCTACACATATGCTTTTGTTGAAGGACTCATAAAGCTTTTTGAAGCCTGTCACCTACCAACTGATTGTGAATTTTCTGACTGCAAGTTGTTGACAAACCAGCGACAACAATATTAGCATCAACCACATCCTGAGCAAAACAAATGTTGAGACATGTTAGGAGATCTCTTAACACCAACAGATGCATGAAACAATCAAACTTAAAACGTGTTTGACAGTAGACAAGAATGAAGAGGCATATCTATGACCAAAAATGAGCTTTCACATGCCTTAAAATCAGATATTAACCGTGACACAGCATAGTAAGCAGGGTCTTCAGTACTTTCCACCATAAAAAGAAACTCTAAAGGACCTCCATAGAGAGATGTGACCTGCATTTACAATCCAGCGGCCAAGAATTAGTATTTCAGATACTTCGCCAAGACCAAAATAACAAAGATGCATATTAAAGGCAGCAATATTTTTCCATCATCCTACCCTTGCCCAGATCGTCATAATCAGTAAAGAGAAAATTTGAACTCAATTTAGTTCCATAGTAGATATCCGAGAGTCAGCTTCAAGAGAATTTTATTAAAGAAAGAAAATACATAAACGTCCAGAAAATAACAAGGCAAGGATTACTGGAATATAACGTCAAAGAACACTAGCATTGAACATAAAACTAAAATGTGCCATCAGTTACTATATAACTTTAAATAGGAGACTAAAAAAGCAAGCCAACTCTTATAAAAATTCACCTGGCTTCTCCAATTGTGTAAATTGTGCTCTCCAAATCCTTTCAAAGGCATAATAACTGTCACCCTAGGTAGATTAACCTGATTAGAGTGCTCAAGTTCATTGATGTCTTGACAAATAAAAGCAAAGCTATTTCCAACTCGCATACTCTCCTTTATCCGTGCAATCTCTCTGTTTCTGTCATGAAAATAGAGAAATGTAATAAAAATTTCAAATTGCAGCTTAAAATTCCACCGCTATATGAGTATAAGATGATATAGAGATATTTGTGAGCTAGAGCTCAATCTCTTCTGCGAGATTATATTACCTGACATAAGCAGCGCAAGCCCACCCAAACGCAAGAGTTAGGCAGATAATGCAGCCCTATAAAGAAAAGCGAAATGTTTGAGATTCTATTAGATGATAGAGAACTATCATCACCTAAGAAACTATTTTAATATTGTCACTTTCATTTTAAACAGATAAGGGATGACTAAACAGGTTGTTACCACAGAAAAAATACGAATCTTACAAAGCTTCATCAATAAAGGACTTGAGAATTTGTTCCAAACAACTAGGACAGGAACCAAGCTAGCCAAACTGGAGCTAGAATGCAAAACATATTATGGGTATTTGTCTAATAAACATTTTTTTGCCTTTATAACACACAAATGCACTTCAATTAGCAGCCTCTGGAAGCAATAAAATCCATTGTCATTTCAAATTACTAAAAGGCATATAGCCCGAGGATTATTATTTCAAGCAAAATTCTTGTAGTCTAGACAATGGAAAAGAAAATCATAACTAGAAAGATTTGATGATAATGAGTGAAGAATTCAGCTCCCAGAAATCTTTTTCAGTAAATTATGAATCAGCAATCATCATAAACTTGTTGGAGTCAATAATTGCCGACAACCATTAATGGGGAGTTGACAGAAAGTCCATACAATTAAGAGTTGGCAGACAATTCTTCTTAAGTTGGTCTGATTTTCCGGAGCTTTGAGTGTGAAAACTGTTCACACGCATGCGCCCGCCCATTTATAAAAACTCTCGACTCGTCTTGATGGACGACGAGTTTCATTACTGAGAGAGTTTTACAGAGAGAGTTTTCTTTAGAAAAGAAAACTAAAAGCGTAAGAGGTTCCCTGTATCTACGATTTCAGTTCAGAAAATACACCATAAGGGAAAGCAGTTGTCCCCGTTTTTCATTGTCAATGGCTGGAGGTAATTATAGAATTTATTCTGCATTGATTTGATTCTAGAAGCATATATAGATCGTTTACGTTTTATAACAAAACTAACTAAAACTTAGCAGTTGGAAAAGAAAACAAGGACAAATAAATTCAAAAGAAGCTCAATTTTCTTAAAATAAGAAAAAGACTCAATTCAACTGACGGTTCAAAGGTGTAAATCAAATAGAATTGAATTCAAACACGCAAAAAATAAAAACTATAACAAAAAAACTTTGAATAATCCTGCATTGGGCAAAACAGATGTGGATCTGTGTGAAGTAAGAAGAGGCTCAACAAACCTGGATTTGAAAGAAAACAGCAACGGGATTGCAGAAAGCTCGGCTGGAAGAGAAGAGGAACGAATCGAGAGTGTCCATACCCGGCATTGCCCCCTTTCCTCCGGACTCCAACAGAAATGGTGAGGAGCGCAAAAACAGAGAGGAAAAAAGAGAAAGGGGGAAGAGAGAGAGAGAGAGACCGCGGAATTTTATATTTCGAAGACAGCGTTGGGGCCCATCATTGACCACACAACATAATAATTCTCTGAGCGAGACAGAGCGAGAGGACGAATCGTAAATGGGGAGAGGAGGGAGAGGCCGTTAGATGTTGTTGGCTATATATAGAGTAGGCGAGAAAGGAAGAATGAGAGCCTGCGAAGTTGCACGTGCGAATTCAGAAGATACTAATGAGCCTACCCAACTTAACATGCCAAATTTAATTAGTCTATCCAAAAAAAACTTTCAATTTAAATGTATAAATATTTTCAATTTATAATGTATATTTTTTTAAATTTAGTTATTAAAGTTATAATAATTATTTATTGTTATAATGTCAAAATATAATAGTTAGTCACTTAATTCACAAAATTATTTTATTAATATATGAAATGACATGTATTTAACAAAAAATATTATTTGAGACAATCTAATTAAAAACTATATCACACGAATATTATTGTAAATATTTAACGTTACATATTATTAATGAAATACTACAAATTGATAAGTAAGAAATCAAGAAATTTGAATAATTAATGTGGTATTTATAGAAGGACAGAAAAATGGAAGAAAAAAAGGGGTGGCGTGAGAATGGATCAACGCTCATATGGAAATATTTTTGCCATTAGTACTTTGATTGTATAGATCTTATAACTTTTATTGATTTGTCATCAAACACAACAAATTCAACAGACACACCTGAAGTAATTATAATTAGTGTTTCCAGCCATGCTTGAGAAACAGTATAAATAAAAACTATTGACTAAGAAGATATGCAAATATTATATTTTGGTCAATTTTATATTTCAATTACTAATTTCGAGTTAATTAATCTAATTAACAATGAGATTTATCTAAAATAATTAGATAGAGAATAAAAAAATTCACTTGGAATGATGGGTGTTGGTTGAACAACTTACTTCCATCGATTAAACTTTTATCCTGACATTTACATAAACAAGTGCAATGTATATGAAGGTAGATATGACAAAGTGATTTAGAAAATTTGGCTCACCGAATTAAACAAGTCGAGCCTAACAAGTTTAGCGAGCTCAACAAACCCGTCCAAAAACAATTTTAACTTAAAATAGCTATGAACTAAAAGTTAAACGAGTCGAGTCATGCTTAATCTCTTATACAATATCGAGTTGAGCAAGTTGGCTAACTTTACCATCTCTACTACCTCGTGATCCCAATCTTCTTCATCCGCTGTCGGTCATTTCTTTTGAATGCTTATCACCAACTGAGACACCTAATTATAATTTAAACATAATTAATGTAATGTCTTATCTAAGCTTTAATCATTGGCACCCTAAATGACCATTTCTAATCTCTACATAACCTCAATAGTTGTAAGTCCAAGACCAAGTTTTGAGCATGATGATGCTCCTAACTTACTAGTGGTCATTAATATTCAAAATCTAATAATAAACTTAAAATATATATATATATATATATATATTAAATTTATCTTTTAATTCTATCTTCTAAAAGGGGTGTATATTTTTCAGTTCGGTTCAATTTTGATTAAGAGCTGAACTGAACCAGTTGATTTCGGTTTTGACATACAAAACCAAAAATCGATTTTTCGTTTATTCGAAACTAAACTAAAACCGAACCAGAAATTTGGTTCTGATTTTCATACCTTTTTTTTTCTTCAAATATACAAATAAAATTTTTTTTTCTCTCTCCTTAAACTGAAAATGAAAAATAAAATAACGTATAAAATGAAAATTAAAATGTATGAAAACCATAAAACAATTACAAAAATCAAAAGAAATTTTGAATAAAAAAAATTTTCTGAAAAAAAAAAAATGAGACTTCCAATAGAATACCAAACTTCATGTATTATCCTCGCATTTCCAAAATCAGAGCAGTTAGAAATGGATCACTTTCCAATATAGAGTTACTCAACTATTTCCAAAATTTTCAAAATTACAGCAATCACAAAGTTTGGATATGTCCAATATTTTCAAAAAACACAACAGTTAAGAATGAATTATCAGACATACAATTTCCAATTTTTTGAAAATCACAGCAACACTGCAACAATGCTTAAATCACAACTACGATTAAAATCACAGCAACAAATGCAGAATCAGAATCAGCAAAATCACAAGTAAATCATTCCAAAATCATAGCAAAATCATATTTAGAATCAAACAATCATAGCAATTAGGAAGTAGAAATAATGAGATTTACCAAGCAAGCAATCTGCACTGCACTGGGGCCGAAGGGTTGACGGTTGAGGGCGATTGGGCGAGAGGCAATTGGCGAGTGGTGGTCGAGAGGGCAGAGGTGACTCTCCGACAGCGACCAAGACGGTGATCTAGCGAGTGGGGGGTGGCGACCTGTCTATGTCTTTTGCAATCTGCACTTGCAGATTGAAGCGGCAAACATTGAAGACTGGAGAGTGGAGTGGCCGGGGCGTCGAAAACAAAACGAACGAATGACAAAGAGTCAAACTCGAAGACAACGACAATCGAACACGCAGCGGATGATAGGACACGGGAGTTGGGAAGAGCAGAATGAATCATTCGTTCGGGCCTAAGACAAAAATGTAGCAATTGGCAGAACAACCCTAACCTTGAGCCTTGCAGTTCGGTTTCGGTTTTGAGAAACTAAAATCGAAAACCTAACCAAAATAAGCCAATTTTTCCTAAAATAAACGAAATTTCAATTTGTAGCTATGCGAAATCGAACTGAACCGAACTGAATTGACCAATTATGGTTCGATTCTTCGATTTCAGTTCCGTTTGCACACCATACCTTCTAATCTTATTTCTTTATTTATTAATTAATGTAATTAATTTCTCATTTTTACTATATAATTTATCTTAATTATTACATTAATTAATAAATGACACTAAACTCTCAAGATAAAAATTAAAGCAAAAAATTAGAGAATAAACAAATCATTAATCGAAAAGAAAATCACAAAGAACACGACATTGAAATTTAAAGTGAAAAACACTAACAAAAAAATATCATGGGTAGAAGAGAAATCTACCAAAAAAATCAAAATCCATCTAAAATTTTCAATTGAAATAACTTTATACAAAGTAACTAAAGAACCCTAAGTACCAAATATGGGTTTGGCCCGATCCAAATGTAAATTGGGTTATTTCATCTCTAACTGGTTAGCATAGTAAGACCTTAAAGGGGTTATAGCATCTGTGTTTTTCTCCTCGAGAACAAAAAGAACCTACTTTGAGAAGGAACTTAAGTTGGCCGGGGAGTTAGCTTAGCCCCACCGCAAAAGCCTGGAAAGTGCACTCCCAAGCATGGTCCGGGTTTAGTGGATAAGAAAAGATAGCATATTTCCCATAAGATGAAGAACTGGTTATATAAACATGGGCATATAGATAGAACTCAAGATTGCAGCAGCGATGATTGAGACGGCAGTGTACTGCCAACTCACATGGTTTGCCAGCTACAATTTCAAAACAGCAAAGTGAAAAATTGCAGAGCCATAGCTACAGATGTTTAAGATTTATGAGCCAAAGCTAATAATTTTCTTAGCTATTAGTCTTCATTTTTCAAGACCAAGCTTGAGAAGCCACTCTCCCAGTCAACCAAGTGCAGGTTAAGTCATATCCCTGACCATCCTTCATGCAGACAAAGACAGTACAAAACCAAGATCTAGGACTGAAATCGCAAAAATATAAGATCTTCTTCTGTTTCTCAGACAAACAAAGAGCATCCTTTATTTTTACGAGGAAAAATGAAGTAAAAATAATCAAAATAGGAAGTACTCTTTAGAAATGATATGATTGGAAAAATGTTGGATAGAGAAAGCAATGGAAAGTACACTGAAACAACTGGAAACACTAATCATTGAAAGTTTCTTCAACATTGTTTTCATTTTTGTAATAGTTTCCAACTAAGTGATGAAGAAGCACACCTGCTGCAACGCTGACATTCAAGCTCTCCACTGCTAAAAACGATCGAAAATCTTCTGCAGAAGGCTTCTTCGTTTCAATGGCTTCTGCATTTTCAACTTCTTCTTCATTCTCATCCATCGGAATATTACCAGGGATTCTAACAAGCTGCGTGCAAGACCTCTCGACCAAAGGCCTTAAACCAGTTCCTTCACTTCCCAAAACTAAAACAGTGGGTGGACCAGCAGACACCTCTTTCAAAGGAATTGCTTTTGACGAGACAGAGCCTCCGAGTATTTGCCAGCCATTTTCAGCCGACGATGTTAAGAATTGCATCATATTTTTGCAATATCTAAGCTCCATGAGCTCGAGTGAGCCTGCACTTGCTTTGCTCACAACACCACTCAGAGGCGCAGAATTCTTTGCACAAAGCACAACTCCAGAGACTCCAAAAAAGTAGGCAGATCTTATAATTGCACCCAAATTCTGAGGATCTGTCACTTCATCCAGCGCAACCCAAACTGAGCCTGCATCTTCTTCGACTGAAACTGGGTCCAGTTCTTTTATCTGAATCATCTCTAATGGAGAAGCATCGAGAACAAGACCCTGGTGTGGACGATTATCAGAAATCATGTTAAGATCATGCTTTGACACTTTTTTTATTGTTAATACATTTTCCTCCGCCATTTTCACAACTTTTTCAAACCCCTTTTTGTCTTTCTTTTTCCGATTGTTAGTACTCAATTCAAGTCCTTCTTGAACATATAAAGCATAAAACTCTCTCCGGCCAGCAGACATTGCTGCCAGAACTGGACCAACCCCATAGATTCCTTCGCCAATCATCTTGGGTATGGTGGATTCAGTGGCCTCTTTCCATGTCTTCCTACCCCAACTTTCCTGTTGATTCCACCTCCGGACCTGAGATCTTTGATGTACTGCTTTTACATCCCCCATTTCATTGAATCGATTTTTTATCTTATCCCATCTTGGATCAGCGATGGCCTCGATTTCATCTTGCTCTTCTTCTTCATCACCTTGATCTCTCTCAATATATTTCCTTTTCTGATCCTCCCCTATCTCTGCTTCTCCAATCGTACCTGCTTTACTGGCGTCCGTTTTAGTTAAATTCTTTGCTGATAACTCCCAAGTAGAACGAATGCTCTTCGATGGTGATCTTTCCACAATTCTTTTAGATTCTTTCCATGAAGACTTATTTTCCGATTTCTCCCACTTCTTCTCCGAATTGTCTGGAGAGGATCGACCGTTGAATTTCACAAACCTGGCAGTCGTTTCTTCCCCAGAAGAAAGCTTACCTTTCGTCGTAGATGATTTCTCCAACAATTTCTTTCCGCTATCTCCTTTCCCTTCTAACCAAGGAAGTGATTCCCCTCC
>CM039475.1:4653509-4779621 GCA_022433065.1 Begonia loranthoides
CCGTTGAATTTCACAAACCTGGCAGTCGTTTCTTCCCCAGAAGAAAGCTTACCTTTCGTCGTAGATGATTTCTCCAACAATTTCTTTCCGCTATCTCCTTTCCCTTCTAACCAAGGAAGTGATTCCCCTCCTCTACTACCTCTGCTAACTTTCTGGGGGAAAGAAGTCGAAAAATTTCTAGCATTCATCAAAATTTCCGGAAAACTACAACATACCTCAGATGAAAATTTCACGGACAACTTCGGGGAGCTCTTCAAATGAGAGCTAAAATTAGGGTTTATCGGGGGTTTTGAGCACGAGTCTGAACGGACATAATGAGAGTTCAAAATGTAGAATGGTTTGCAGCAAATGGATCCGGAAGACACCCTGATACCAAATGGCAATGCTGGGCTCTTAGACAAATTGGAGTAAACCGACTGCATTTGAAACGGACAACCCAGAAAAAAACTAGTGGGTGCAGAAATATCCAGAAGCTGAATCTGGGAGAGAGACCTTGGAGAAGAATGCGGTGACGTGATTCGGATGCTGGTTCAACGCCACCCAGTTGGAAGAGAAGAGAACACAGAGTGGGTAGGGTTTCCCGCGGAGCTAAGCGAGTTACTCTCTCAGCTTCAACTCCAGAACCAAAATAAGACAACAATTCTCATATTTTCAATTAATTAATGGACCTTATTTTACAATTCTATCTAATTATTTTTTCTCAGGAAAATGATAAACCAACTATCGTACTTTATGATCAACGACAAATCAATCACTAAATTTTTTTAGCTAACAAATTAATCATTTAACTATGAAAAAAATTTGCCGTTAACATCGCTGTCATGTTTGCCGTTAAATGTTTTAATTTCAAACCGCGACGACTAGTCTACTACACCACCACGGCTCAACGTGTTTAAAAAAAAACCTTATAATATTGATGACCCACCGTGGATCATAAACCACCCGCCGAGGGTTGACAATAACCCACAGTGGTTTAATACTAAGTCGCCGTGGGTTTCCTATAAATCGCGGCGGTTTCATATTGATATGTCGCGGTTCATCGTGTCTCGTTCTTTGTTCCTCTGCCTTACAATATAAGAATCGATCGTGTGCTCTGGCGAGTTCACTGCGAACCACGATATCCTAGGCGAACATTCGTACTCTCAAACCTTCGTTCCACACTGTGTAATCGATACCAATAAATTCCTGCGCAAAGAAAATGACGCTCAAGCAGAAGGATGGTCCGTCGCAAACTCACCTGCAACCACAAGTAGAAATGACGGACTCTGCCCGTGCACGCCGTCGGCTTCCAACTGACCTCGTCGCTTAGTTTCACCGAAATGTACCAGCCATGGTGCAAGATGGAGCATTCATGGCGAAAGAAGCAACCACCGCGGTGCAAGATGGAGCACCCGCGGTGAAAGCAGCACCCACCGTGGTGCAAGATGGAGCACCCGTGGTGAAAGCAGCACCCACTGCAGTGCAAGCTGAAGCATCCGTGGCAGGTGAAGATGGAGGAGCCAAGGTTGGAGCACAACCTCAACCTCAACCGCAGCCTCAACAACGACCAGCAGGAGGTGCACTGGTCCATTTCCAACCCATTGTTGCGAATTTTCACTCCCTACTCTTCAAGATATCCTACACGAAGGAAGGGTATGAAGCTGATGTTAAACACTGTTCAATTATTGTTTCTAGAAGAGTAAACTTCGAGTCCTTGGCTGAGTTGGAAATTGAACAATTGTTTGAGGGGGCTAACTTAGCTGGTTTGTGCCGATTGGGAGGAAGTTCTTGTGAGAGGATTGTGAAGTTGTTTTATGCAAATTTGGAACTGTCCACCCAGGCATTAGAGGTCTGGACTTATATGTTTTGACGGCAGTTGAGGCTGACTCCCAACGATCTTAACGAGATGCTTAAATGTGCGATGGAGGGACTAAGCGATCAGTATTACCACGTATCTCGGGAGCCACCTTTCATCAGGTGAGGAGAAGGGTTGACAATGCTTAGATTGTTGCACTAGGATCCCGAGATTGGCATGTACAAGAAGCCAAAGTCCAGTGAGCTGAATGCTACAGCCTGAGTGATCCATATCATCATGACGCACACCATTTTGCCTAGGGATGGACATCGAGACCATGTTAGCTGCATGAATCTCTATTTGCTTGAGAATGTGTTCACCAGGAAAAAAGTGGACATTAGATATGTCATTTTGAGTCACATACATGAGGTGCTGAATAACCCGACCAAGAGTCTGCCATTCAATTGGCTCATTTAGTGCATTGTTGAGTAGTCTGGAGTATCGATCTCAGAGGATGAGCTGAAAATTGAAGAGAATGCCACAAACGTCCACAGCAGATTAAAAGTGAATCAAATGGAGGTCAACAAAGTTGGAGGGGAATGGGTATGCTCTGACACGGATAGTTGACGAACCACCGCGGTTACAAATGAGCCACTGTGGATTTTCTGAAGGGCTACGACCGCCTGATAACTATCCGCTGCGGCAAGGTATCAGTTCACTACAGCCTGTTAGACACCTGCATTACAGATTCAAATTTTTGCCTGCGGAAAAGTTGGTAATTTGACCTTTTCATACTAATAAATTTCCATTTATCATCAACAACCAAATTTATCAAACCAATATATCAATTCAATTACAACCATACGTTACAATCATAGGTAATAGTCACTTTGGTTGAGCGTTGTCTTCTCTAATTAAGGAAGGTTAAGGTCCACATTTGTGTATGTTTGTATTTGTGGACCTTGTGCATTATACTCCTATAGAACACATTGCAAATGAAATTAGCATAGTTCAAATAACACTTGAAAATGTAAACGTGATAATGGGTTCACCTGCGTCTCAGAAACTATGTTGGGAACTGTTTCAACGTCTCTCTCAAGGACTATATCGGGGACTATGTTAGGAATTGCCTCAGGTGTTGTCTTGGGGATTCTAAAACCCATAAATGTGCCTTCCGACCTTCGTCTACCGCCTCTGCCTCTGCCTCTACCTCTGCCTCTGCCTCTATGCCTCTGCCGCCACGTGCACTAGACTCTAGGCCTCCACCTTCGCATGTGTGGGAATTGTACCCCACACCCCCACACTGACCACATGTCATGTTTATACGTCTTTTGGGCAGCACTGTCCCGTTTGGGGCCTCGTTCACATCCCATATTTTTTGTTTTCGCAGCCTTTTGGGCTGCCTCTTAAATGGTGGTGGGATAATTGGATCAAAATACGTCATAGGAGGCCAAATGATTTGTCCATTGATCGGCCGGACAAAGTGGGAGTACATTGTCATGTATGTTTCTCGGTGATAGTACTCATGCACAAAGTCCTCGGGAGATCTCTTTATGAATTAAATACATGGAACTGCATGGATGATAGTTGATTTGTCACTAATAATTGATTTGTCATTTTTCCTTTTAGTTATGTTTTGTTTGATTTTATTATGTTTTGCATTAATAGACTAATTCTTTTTACTTTATATGGTTGGTCGTTTTCCTTTCTCGTTCTTATCATTTTGTCTTTTAGGGTATTTAAAGTCTCGTAGAGAATCTTGAAAATGTGGATATGATTATTGAACAAAAATGGCTTTTACCTTCCAACCCATGTGTTAACTTACTATTTTTCTATGAACTTCTTTAATTTATTTTTCTCAATCTATGATATCTCTCCTTCATTTTTCTCTTATTTATCTAATATCTCTATTCATCATAGGTTATATTCGAGATTATATAATTTGAAGCACATAAAGTGTAGTTTGTACTTCAATTTTGACTTGTTGAATTTGTATAATTTCAACATAAAATTATTTTTTGCTCTTTATTTTTCTTTATTATATTTGCGTTCAATTATTTTAGTAACATCATTCCAACATCATGTTGTTGTCTAATTCAATTAAAAAGGTTAATAAGTTAATCACTAATAAGCTTGATAATCTAAAGTGTATTTATTAAAAGTAGTAGACAATGAGAATTAAGTTTTATAATTTAAATTAATTTTTGAATATTATTACACTTGCAAAGTTAAAATGTACATAAGTAGGCGTGATACTATTGTCCTTATTATTATTAGTAATCATACTTTTGTAGGCTGAGATCAGATTTACTGTAAATTTAGTTAATTGATTAAAAAAATTAAATGAGAAACATTTTTAAACTTAAATGTCCATTAAACGTTTGATTAATGTGCTTATAATATTTTTAATTAATAATTTATACAACAAAAAAAGTTGATTAAATTGATGCGTTGATAATATTATATTTCTTAGATAATAATGAACTACTTAATATTAATTGAGCTATAAACCTTCCTAATCTCAAAGATTTTAATTAACATCCTCTCCAAAATTCATGCTAGAGTAATTATTTTAGTAATTAAATTGGGGAAGAATTATTAGATAAACTTAAAATAAAATAATTTTGAATAATTTAATTTTTAATTTTAATATTCTCCAATTAATAAGATGAAACCACATAACTGTTTTGTCATCTCATCAAGATTTCATTATCTCTTAGACTTCATTAGTATGTGAATGATTATTGAAATCTATAATAATTATTATAAGAATAGCAAATAAAATAAAATTGTTTTGCGGGTAGTTTGAACCCTAGAAGAAAACTAACAAAAAACGTACAATTTTGTTTGTTTCATTTTAGTACAATGTATTATGAGGTGAAATTTAAGAATAAAATTATACTGACTTTCGACACGAAGCGAATAACATTTGACTATCAAGATCGAAACTCTATAAATTTTCACTCACATCGTTTTGTTGAGCGTGACAAGGTGGTTGAGTAAACTTAATATTTCTCATATATTATTTATTAACGTAATCAAATAATATATGTGGGCTCTGCCAATGTAACGCTCTAACGTGGGTTTATTTTTATTTTTATTTTTACTTTATTAATGATATGAGGGAGCAATAATTTAGTTGTGTGACATATTTTGGTACGAAAACGACCCCCCAAATCCTTTCAAAATCTCCGACTAATCATTCTTTCCCTTTATTCTTCATCCATTTGTTGACTCCTAGCTTTCTTGCAATCGAATTCTCTCCCAAAATGCTGTGTTTCCTCAATTAGACACTCCTTTTTTCCCTAATTGAGAGTGATTATGGAGGGTTGTCGACTGTTTCCCCTTTATTTTTGACTCTTTGAATTCTCCAACCATGATTACACCTTTTATCCTCAATCAAAAGTTAATATAAATAGCAGAAATGGTGGGTGCAATTGATGCATAGTAATGTTGTGGAGACAGCTTCGTTGATGATATTTTTATCTAATAATGTAACGGGAGATGACGTTATGACAAGGGGTATCATAGTGTCACTTTACTGGTGTTGTGGATTTATTACATGATGTTGATTTAAGAGAATAATGCAAAGTCAAACTTATAATAAAATTATGTTAGAGATCGAACAATAACTGAAAAAAGAAAATATGCTGTGGGAAATCAGATTTACGTAGAAAAACCCTTTTGGGAAAAAACCATGGGCAGAGGAATAATCTACTATGGAGATCAAAATACAACCACGAGTTTTGCGACTCTAGCTTACATCAATTTATAGAGAAAACAAAACCCTAAATGAGATCTACAATGCCAGCCCACCGGCCCGATCCAATAGAATTCGGGTCACACCAAAATTTAACAAATTCTTTATGCTTTGAGATTGTGTTCATTAATACAAGACATAATTATGTCAATTATATAATCTAATCTAAAAACGTGGATGTTAGCCATGCAAAACCTGATTTTCTTCTCCTACTATATTTTTCAAAGCTGGCTATTCTTTTTGGTTAACATTAGAATTAGTAGCAAGACTTTTTAATTAGATTTTATGACAGTGAAGGTCAGAATGATATAAGATCAAATAGACTATGAGGGCAGACACAAATGATAAGAATAGACAATTCTATACCGTTTGAGTGTGGTTGAAATGAATTACTCATGAGTAAAATCAATCTCTAGATTAATACGACTTGTTTTTAGGATAAATTTTGACAACAAAACCGTGCATGATTTGACCTAAACGGACAATATCATGCTAGTTGAATGAGTTTTTACTGATTTTGTGACCTAATTTCTTCTACTGGAGTTTGGTGATCTAAATTCTTTTAGGTCTACTGAAAGACTCGCATTATGAATCTCATTTACAATTTTGTTTTTCTCTATAAATTAATATAAGTCTGAGTGGCAAAACATGCAATTGTATTTCCACGTAAATCTGTATATTCCACTTTCATATATTTTTTTTCTGTATATTATTTGATTTCTGACGTCTTTATTAAACAACGATGATGATTTATTTTAAGGTAAGCGCTTTCTATTTGGTTGAGTCTAGAATGGTGGATTAAACTTATGCGCTTATTCCTCGTCTTGACGATATATTGATTGGGTGAAAGCAAACAGAAAAAAACAATCAATATTTCGTGAGACACAAAACCAAACTCATGGACTTCAACTTTTTGAAGATGATGCAATCCAGGAAGAAAGCTTCGGCAACATGTGCAAAAAATTCACTAACAGTTACACCCCAACTTAAGTTAAGTTCTGCGTGTGGGTCTCTCTCTCCATCTCCTCTCCATCTCATCTCCATCTTCTCATGTTTTGACAATTTCATGGATAAATGGACTCATAATTTACCTCCAAAAGCTTCCTACCAAAGGAAAGTTCAGTCGTAAAGGGAAGAACATGAATCAGTCCTTTACACAAAGGGAAAATTCCAGGTAACTGATTATTTAATCAGGATGTTGTAAATATGTATACGTTATAGTTTGTGAGGTATTTTATAATATTTGACATCATGGACTGCTTGTTTAATATTGTCATGCCTTAAAGGGACATGAGATAGAACTTTGAATGACCTATTCTGAAAATAAATCTAGTTGCCAGACCTTTTTACTTATTTATTTATCAAGTAGCAGAAGTGATAAAATAAATAGTTAGGACCCAACCAAATTAGATTAAAACATAGGTCTAATAGTGATATCAGATAAAATAGTAATATAAGTCTATAAAGTAAAAATGTGTCTGAGTTAGAAAGGAAAATAAATAACAAAATCTAATCTTTAACCACACAAACAAAATTTTCCTAAAACAGCAATAACTATAAAGGAGAAATAAATCACCGAGCTTACACCTGCTCTGACAACTGGAGATCCTTCAAACTAAATCCTAAAATGAGAAAGAGTTGTATGAGGTGGGTTGACTAACTCAGTAGGAAAAAATTTTATATTCACCAATATGATAAAAAAGATATGTGAGCATGTTAAGTTAAAACAAGTTATGTCGTAGGGCATGTTTTCAAAACAACCCACTATAGTGTGATTCGTAACATAAAATAACCCACTAGTGTAAATTTCAGTGAAAATGGAGCCACTCACATACTCCAAGTATACCATGTCATTGGCCCTAACAACAACGGTGATACTCGGCGATCGCAACAACCACGAATGACCTTGATCAGGTTTAGGGTTTTGTGTCCAAGAACGCAACACATACAATTGTCTCATTACTCTAGTTAACAATAATAAACAAACACATCTTCTAACGGTCGAATGTGTGTAAAGGAAAACATGACTTCCACATGGGTCGATCAAACTTGATTTTTAAATTAAATATGCATGCTCAATTTAAACGTGTCCAGTGAAAACATAATAGATAATATGAAAAACAGATGAGTCATCCAAATGGTCACATCACTTTTATATATGAACATTGTAGCGACCTGTTTTTCATACACTTAAAATGTATTGGTTTGGAACACATTTTTCATTTAATAAAATATGGCGTAACAGAAGACTTTTCATAAATAAAAACATTTAAGAAGAATACTGAAATGAAATGAAATAAAATGAAATACCATAGATAAAATTCTTTCTTTAAATCCTTTACATTATACAAATCAAGTCATGAATTAAAAACCATTTAAATTTTATTTTCCCTTTTATCCTTTAGCCCAGCTAGCCACAATATCCTCAACGAGTAAATCCTCTATCCACTGCTCTTCTTGTTACTGTGCTTGCCTACATCACAAGACTTAAACTATAAGCCTATTGCTTAGTAAGAAATGAGATGTAATATGAAACATGTAATGCTCTTTTCGTAAAACAGTTTATGTATTAGTTCCTTTCCTTTTCTTTTCTGTGCACATCAATGCACTTTGTCCCGACATCAATTGAAGACTCATTAACCACTATGCGCATCAATGCACGACGTCTCTTGATAAAAGGCTCGACATCAATCGAACCGCCTGTTAGATGTTGTACACATCAATGCACAACGACCCAACACCTCTAGTATGGCAGCTCGGACATCAATTGAAAACTTTGCTAGTGGTTGTTAACATCGATGCACATCAATCCATTCTGACTTCAATCGAAACTCACTAGCGGTCATGCACATCAATGCTTAATGACCTCACCAGCCGTTGGTTGGTCTGTCTCGACATCAATCGAGATCACTAACAAACTCAAGCTTGCCATTCAATTATCCTTATCATTCTAGTTATTTTAAGAAATACGTATGCATGAGAAATCATTTTCATAATGTTTTGTGAAAACCATGATGCATGAATATGATTACATACCACTTAACATGTTCTAGCATATCATTAACACATCCTAAAAAATTAACATGATTGTTTAACTTAAAATATATAAAACACAAGCATCAAACAACATATCCTCGAGCAACAACATGATCAAGACTTCACATCTATCAAACACAAGCATCAAACAATAATAAACCCTACCTCTTGTGATGTAGCCTAAAAGGAAAAACACAAACATCATTTCTTACCTTAATTCCTTGAAGAAGATGAGAAGAAAACAAGCTTCATAGGGTTCTTTTCCTTTTCCAAATTGCCCCTTCTTCAAGCTTTCCTTTTCTTCCTCTTATTCTTTTCTCTCACAATCCTTCTCTTCTTTCTCTTCTCGTTCCCTCTCTTTTTCTCTCAATTCCTCTCTCTCTTCTCACGATTCTTCTCCCTTTTCTCTCAAGTTTGCCCCCTCTTATATTAAGTTAAATCCTTCTTTCGCCATCCTAAGCAGGAAGTGACATCCCTACAACAAAGCATTGGTGAATCACCACCATTTCATCCAATAAAAACATGACATTTTGGTGACTTTTTGTATTCTGGTCGACTAACTTTGAGAAAGTGGTCAACCAAAAACCTTCCCAAGGCTTTAATTTTGCATTCTGTAGGATTTGTAGTCAACCACTTCTTCATTGGTAGACCATTGCTATAGTGGTCGACCACTCCTCTACACATTTCCCTATAATCTGCAATCTATCAAAATTCTGGTTGACCACTCCTTCAGTGGTCGACCACTTTGCTCTTCACTAACAAATTTACTTAATTCTTCACCTCCAACTTCAATTATCATCAATTCCCCTCAACAAGCGACATCCCATCAAACTATAATCTCCATCAAACTAACGTCCAATCACCAAACATTGATATGACAAAATATAATACTTACCATGATAAAATTTGGGCTATTACAAATACGTCTCAAAATAAGTTTCAAAAAACAATGCAATGCTAGACATAAAATAAATCCCCACCACAATTGGCCTACTAATAGTCAAGCAATGCTCAAACAAATAAGAATTCAATCGGCCCAAATCTCTCACTAATCCATTGGATCTATCAAAGTATAGGTATAGAAATTAATTCACTTTTTAAAACTTTTAAAAATTCATTGGAATCCATAACCGAGATAGGAACCAACTTGGGGAGCTCACGAAACAATCTCCAAAAATATCCAACTTTTAGAATCTGCTCAAGACGTTCCCCCATTGAACGTCTTTCACATTGTTATAAATCTGATAGACCGTAGATTGGATCCGAACGTCCACTCTTTAAGTATCGTCCCCTCTGCCCACTTTTGAATAAGTGAACACTTCTGCGGATGTGTGTGTTTCTGCCGCAGAAGCCTATGCTTACGCAGACATGTGTTCATCACATGCTTTCGCAAAAGCCTTCACTCCCATGGATGCTTACATTTCCTCGACGAACACTTGTATTCTGCATGCTTCTGCAAAAACCTTCTCTCCCGCAAGTCAAAATATTATAAGGTTTTATTCAAAATGAATGTAACCACTGATTCCCTTTTATACATTCAAGGGAATATTTTGGAAGAATTTAAAGTTGTGTACTAAGAACTTATTGTTAGTCACACTAAACACTAACCAGTTGTATACACTAACATCCCCCCTCAATCATTAGGACAAAGGACGCAAAGATTTTCACAACATTCATTGAATTTGGAGATAGACAGAGGCTTGGTGAGGCCATCAACAAATTGAGTAGTCGAAGGAGTGAACTCAATAGTAAATTCTTGACAGAGCACTTTTTCTCGAATAAAATGAAAGTCAATTTCTATATGCTTTGATTGAGAGTGAAGCACTGGATTTGAAGCCATGTAGGTAGCACTAATATTATCACAATAGATAACTCGACAGTTAGAACCTTGAAGTCCAAGTTCGCGCAATAGAGATTGAAGTCAAATAACTTCAGAGGCACCATTTGCAACACTTCGATACTCTATCTATGTACTAGAGCGGGAAACAACTTTCTGTTTTGTAAAGGACCACAAGATTAAATTTGCACCGATGAAGATACATGTCACGACCCAGAGACGGGTTTAACAGAACCGCCGGGTCAAGCGACCTGATCCTCGTAGAGAATCCGATCACCCAGCCCAAGGCGTGTGTTTTAGCGGAAGACTTATAAATATTTAGTTTGACCCAAAACAATATGGGCCTAGGTCTGAGTAGGGATCACGAGAAAATAATGGTGCATAAATTAAAATGAAATTCAAGTACTATGCAACAAATCCAAACCAACAGTGTTTAAAGTTTACAACCCAAATAGAAACATAAATGTCCTCACCAAATAACGATGAATCACTCAAGAAGAAATAATAAAACGCTTCAGCTCTTGATCCTCAGCTACTCTTTGCCTTTACCTGAAGTTTTGGGGGAGGAGTCGTTTGGGGTGAGTGACTAACTCAGTAAGGTATAACTATACTAAATGCACCTCGTGCAAAACTGGTTTTTCTATATTTTCGAAAACAAGGTTATATTTCTCATTTTACCGTACATGAGTTCTTAAATCGTTTCAAAACTCTTTATCATTTTAACAAATTGGCCCAAGGGCCATCGATGATGCTTTTATTCAAAACTTGTTGCAAATATAGACAACTATATCTCGTAAAATAGGCCATCATCGTTTTCCAATCCAAAATATCATCAGTGAAAAGGGGTGGTAACTCATGGACTCACCCGCTACACAGCAGAGAATAGGTGGACACCCGTCGGCGTCAACACCTTATGAGGCAGGAG
The DNA here is from genome assembly GCA_022433065.1 of Begonia loranthoides. Lineage (NCBI taxonomy): Eukaryota > Viridiplantae > Streptophyta > Magnoliopsida > Cucurbitales > Begoniaceae > Begonia > Begonia loranthoides. Next base: position 4,664,842 of record CM039475.1, read on the forward strand.
GAAGTATAAATGACGGTGGTCCGTAGATCCAACACGTCACCCGAATTACCCACGAGAACTCTGCGTCGGTAGAACTAATCTATGGGGTTTCAAACAATGGGGAGAACTCTGCGTCCTAATCTAGGGGTCAAATGGTGAGAACTCTGTGATGACAATCCGTACAATAAAATAGAACAGATACGATTGCTCGCCATATATGGACTCGGTATAAATAAGTTTCAGCGAATGGCAACCGTCTGATCCGTGTGACAAAAACCCTGGCCAGGTTTAGGGGCTTGCGACCCAAGGAGATGTCATCACTCTCCCATACTAATTTACGACTTTCAGGAGTTTCAACTTGAGGACACGTCACAATGCCCTACCTATATTTTTACACGCCAAACAATTAACCTTCACGCAAAAGAAGGTATTAAAGGGGATAGCTAATTCCATCCCTCAATCTATGCACAATAAATTTCAAACTATGTACGAGATTTAAACTTGAGAAAACATACTACTAATAAAAACTGACGTGCTGTCGAATAGTTCCCGTCATTTTTCAAGTGTGGTATTCCACAAAATAATTATTTTGAAAATGCGTGGGGATGCAATGTAACGCAAGAGGTATAGAAATCCCAACCTCAATGGCGATCTACCTTACCAACCGGAGCAACCAATTACGCAAAAATCGTATCACACTTGCGGAAATTGACCATGCCTGACAAAGGTATAAATGCGAGAATATCATAATTAAATTCTAAAAAATTAAGCGAGGGTCCCATACAGAGCCCAACCAACTTGTAAAGAATTCCAACAAAGTTTCCAAATTATCTAACAACATTCTTTAAACTTAAAATCCAACTTTAACCAATATAGAACTTAAGACCAAAGTTCAATTCATACTCCTTGGATTACCTACCTTCAATTACAATTAAAATCCATCATTCAAAATAACAACTCAAGTTAGGATCTCCAAATCCACCAATAACAAACAACAATTATTCTCTACTCTTTCAATTTCAACATTTAGTAAACTCCAACAACACAAACAAAGTCAAACATTTTCAAAGACAAGTAACTGAACCCAAGAACAGCCCTAAACTAGCATATCAACATTCTTCACCGTCTTTAGGGCAGAAATCAAATTTAGTGAACCTAACAATTATTTCCAGCAGTATAATACATTCTGAAATTTCAAGCAGGAATTAAACACTGCAACATTCCCATCTAAACAACCAAAAACAACGATGACAATTTATATCCAGCCATTTTCTATAATCACAGCAGTTTAAACAAAAACCTAACTGCTACACTATTGATGGCAACAATCAGAATCAAATTATCCATTCAACCATCCATTATCGAATCCTTTCCACCAAACAGAAACAACATCCAATATGGTAGAAAATCTTAACACAAGATAATCTAAACAGAGGCATCTCCTTCGACATTATCTCACCAATAAAAATCCAACAGAGCAGTAAGTCATTCATATAGTTCATTCATCCAAAATCCAACAAAAAACAGAGAACAATCACACTTCAAATTTTCCAAGAACAGAGACAATATTAGGCGTTAGTTTTCTCACCGAAACAAAACAGAACAAAACCGTGTTCTGTTTACTCGCCGGAATCGAAAATATGCTCAAATTCGGAGTTGCCGTCGCCCGAGGTTGTCTCTCAGGAATCCCTCAAAATGATCGTTGTAAACCCGCAACACAGATCAACCAACAACCTCTCAAAAACGAACTTAACATCGGAATAAAACTCAGATCAAAAAATCTCACCCACCGAACAGAATCGGAGTCTGTTCGTCGCCGGTTTAGAGATGCTCGGACGATCGCCGGTGGACAGTACGAACCGTCCGAAGCCGTCTAAGGCTGCTCACCCGTTCGCAGCTCGTCTGGAGAAGCCGAGAAATGCCAATTCCCATCTCGGCCGACATTGTCTGATTGAACGTCAAAGGAGTCGCTCGCAGCCGCGTCTCCCATCGTCGAAGATCGCCAGTAGCCTCCTCGCCTCAGCCGAACGTCGTCGCTCCCGCTCATCAATCGGGATCGAGCTCTCTCTCCCTCCTTCGATTTCTCTCTATCGGCAGGAGGCGAGATTTGGGGGAAGAGGGAAAACTAGGTTTTCCTCTTCTCCAGATTCTATTAAATTTTTTTTTTTTTTACAACTTAAACCCTGAAATTTGCTAGTTCAAAGTCTTTGGGCAGGATTTTCCCCCCTTTTTCTCCCTCTCCATTTTTCATCCTTTCATACTCCTATTTCACTTATTCCAACTTATTTATTTCCTTTATCCAATAATTTCCTAATTTCTTTTCCAAATTCAATTAAATGTATGTACACCAATTGTACACATCATCTTTTATATAGTCCACCCAAATTCTCAATTTAATCGTAACATCATCTAACGTTATTATATCTTCAATTTAACTGTCCAATTTTGCTTCTTAATTGAATTCTTCGTTCAAAAAATTCTAATTTCACCAGCTTGTCCAAATGACCAAATTTGCGTACGTGGCCGCTACACGACAATTCGGTCAACTTCTTCAACGCTATGACCGATTTTCAACGAAAAAAAATTTACACGTGGAATTTCTTATTTAAAAATTTCACGGCTTTTACAATACAATAGGAGCTGGTACTGTAACAATCATTAGAGTAAGCAGCCTAGTCAGCATCTGTGAAGCATCGTATATCTAGAGATGAAAAAGATTGGAACGATAAGGAATAGGAGGACGTGTCTTTTAGATAATAGAGAATACGTTTGAGTGCTTGCTAGTGAAGATTAGTTGGGTAGTGCATGAATTGACAAATTCTGTTCACGGCAAAGGAGATGTTAGGCCAAGTAAGGGTGCAGTATTGATGTAACATCCCAAAAAAATAAGGAATATTTTCAATAATATACAAGAAAAATAAGTGAGATTTGATAATAATTAAGTTTGGAGAAAATTAGAATATTAGAAGAAAATTTATAATTTACCACAGTTTTGTAAGAAGGAAGAATGTCCATTGGGAGTGACATCATAGTAGGATGGATGCAAGGTGCAGATATCCAAAGTGTATAGTATGTGGAAGTGTGAATGTCCGCAATTAACAATAGAACTACTAAAGGGAGAGAATTAAGTGAAGTAAACGTTGTCGTTTCATTAAGTATCCTGGGAAGAAAATGTATATGCAGAAGGAAAATGTTAGGAGGAATGGCGTAAATCGATTGGGTAAAGGAGAGGATGAAAGAGGAAGCCGTTGGATCAGGAAGATGTCCCGTGAAAAGATGTCATGCAGAAAGATACCACGCAGAAGAGAAAAAGGAGGTGTGGGAGAAATGATTATTGTTCGATCAATTAAATTGGAGAATCATAGCCATTGGATTAAGAAGGTGGAGTAGGAAGATGCTCCGTGGAAAGATGCTTTACGAGAGAAAAAGATGTTTTGCGGGAGAGAAAGATGTCGTGTGGAAGAAAGAAGGGTCGTCAAAACAAGTAATAGGATTAAAAAATGATCGTTAGATTGGAAGAAAGATGTTTTCGGGAAAGATTCCTTGTGGGAGGCAAAGTGTAATACCCAGGATTAAGCTGGGACTAGAAATAATATTGATTGTGAATTATTGAAAATTAGAGAATGATTTTTATGGATTTTGTGCCCCAAAAATAATATCGGTAATGAAAGTTAGAATAAAATTTAATGGTATTAGTAGAATTAAATTTATGTTGAAGGAATTATCAATAAACTAACAAATATGGAAATCTTGCATTGAAATTTTGTGAAGTGGCGTCATTTGGATTATGAAGGACGTCCCTTAAGGAAAAATGGACGTCCGTTATAGAAAATGGAAAGCAGACGACATCGTTTGGAACTAAGAAGGAAGTGGGAAGGAAGTGGGAAGGAAGGGACATCCTTTATAGACAAAAGACGTCCGAAATAGAAATAAAGGGAACGTCGTTAAGATTTAAGTGGAACGGTGTCATTTGGAACAAAGGGAGGAGAGGCTTATTGAGGAATGGACGTCTCTTATTGAGGAATGGACGTCCCTCATAGCGAAGAAGAAGACGGACGACAGATGTGAAGTACGGATGACAGATAAGAAACATCAGACGAATTGTGGACCGTTAGATGAGGCCTAAGAAATATCGGATGAATTGTGGACCGTTAGATTAGCAAGGGTGACGTCCATCGTTCATAAGAGACGTCCGTCGCTAAATTAAAAATGGGGCCACGAGCAAGGTACATGTGAATCAAAAAGGAAAAGGCCGCATTTTCTGACCGTTGGATGAGGGAGCAAATAAATTAGGACCGTAGGATTCGAGAAGAGGGACGTCCCTTAAGGAAAACGGACGTCCTTCATAACGGTTTTCATGTTTAAATTGTGAGCGGCTAATCGTGGCGGTGATGAAATCTTTCGAAAAGGAAGTTGCTCCCTTCCAGCGAGCATTTCGGCATTTTGATCCTCCTTAAATGATATGCTCATACATATGGTGATAGAATGTGGTGCCACCTAGGAGTTGTTGGCGAATGTCAAGGCAATTTACGAGATCCATGGAAATTCCTTGCTTGTTAAATCAAAGGCAAAAGCGAAGGCAGAGTATTTTGTGTTTCCCTACTGAGAAAAGAGAGAGAGAGTGTGAGAGAGAGAGAAAGGTACAGAGAACGCAAGGAAGGAAAAAGGTCGCTGCTTCTGGCGTGAAGGAAAATGTGCGGCAAAGGAATTGTCAAGTGAGGTAAGGGATAATAGCGTGTCATGGCTAATGGAGGCCTACACCACAAGTATAGGATGCGTTTTGTTTGTTGCTTAGAATATTAAACTGATGATTCTGCTTCGATGATGAATATTCAGCCTTCTATCTGATTTTGATTAATGCATTGTTAGTCTCTGTTAGCTTATTGTGAGGATCGCCATGTTATTCCCTGTTATTTTGGATGCACAGAGAAGTTCTTTTAATTGAACCTGATTAATGCATTGTTAACCTCTGTTAGTTTATTGTGAGGATCGCCATGTTATTCCCTGTTATTTTGGATGCACAGAGAAGTTCTTCTAATTGAATCTGATTAATGCATTGATTGTCTCTGTTAGTTTATTGTGAGGATCGCCATGTTATTCCTTGTTATTTTTAATGCAATAAGAAGTTGTGACTGTTATATGAAAAGAATGATATATTGTGATGCATTTGTATGTTTCTCCCCTGTTATTTCCATGCTATCACTTAGGTTGATTCTATGGATTTAAATGCATTTCCTTTATCGATTCCTATTGTAGTGTTCATATATTATTAAGTTTTGGTCATAATTTGCATTGACATGCATTATGTTTAGAAACAGTTAGGAATCACATCATTGTACGACTTAAATGAATGTAATGAAAATTGGAATTGGGGAGTCTAGAGACGATGATGCCTGGGAGCGTAGTACGATGTATTTCTTCCCACGTTGGGATTGGGTGACCTATTCTACTCAGGTTAACCACAAGGATGTATCTATCCCTTCCAATTTTCTAGCTTATATGAATGTAATAAAATTGGAATTGGGGAGTCTAGTGACGGTGATGCCTGAGAGCGTAGTACGATGTATCCCTTCCCACGTAGGGATTGGGTGACCTATTCTGCTCAGGTTAACCACAAGGATGTATCTATTCTCTCAAATGTCCAATTTCTTAATGATATGATATTATGAGTAAAGAACAGATTGGGTGGATTCCTTTCTGACATAATCAGACATATGTATGCCTACTACATTTTTCATACTGTATTTTATCTCTTGCTGGGCGTTAGACTCACCGTTTACTTGTGATGTAGGTGATGAACAGAATATAGATTATATACCAGAGGAAGGAGCATTTTAGGATGAGCACTTGAGTTACCCAGCAGATTTGACATGAGGGTTATGGCTCACAGAAAATAAATTGAAATTTTAAAACACTTGATATTTTCAATTGATGATTTATTTTTAGAAATAAGATAAACATTATGTTAAAAGCATGGATTTATGTTTAAATTAAAAGTATATTTTAAATCGTTATCTGTTTCCGCTTTATTTCATGTGTTTTGTATAAGTAAAAAGAATTTTTATTTTGTTTGACTAAAAAAAAGATAAGGTTTGAGAAAGCTGGTCGTTACACAAAGTGGCCACGTTTAATGACAAACGTCATCGTTTTAGGTTATATAAGGGGTCCACGATAGTGAACGTGGTCGCGACAATGTTTTATTAAGAGGAAACATCGTCGCTCTTGATAAGTGGCGCGCGCTGAACAGTGGACCAACGGGAGCGTAGGCATCTGCAAATAGAAAGGCATCCGCGAGAGAAAGTGAATGGTATCATTTTGGATAAGTGGCAAGCACTAAACAATGGATCTGCAAGAGCGTAAGAGTCCACAGATAAAAAACCGTCTGCGGTAAACAATACAAGAGTGGGGTGCAAGTAATTGCGGTGTGACGTGGCGTTAAATGACTAGCTAATTAGGCAAATATTCGCTAGACTGGTGCTTTGCGGGAGCAAACATGTCCGCAGCAGACTCTTAGGCATCCACTAATGATTAAAAATCCAGGGTGAAGATTTATTAAAGAATCTTCCTTCGCGATTAATTGGGGATTCAGCTTATTACAGTAATTACAATTACGCGTAGGATTCTAGCCAAGGTGGATGGTTGTGGCCGATGGTAATTGGTTGAAGGGGGTAGTTCTTAAGTATAGGATATAGTGGCCAATTATTATTGATCGAGAGGTTGATTCACTAGGTTTCTCCATTGCTTAGAAATCTCAATAAATGGAGGGGTTTGGCTCTTCAACAGGGGAATAAGTGAGCCACGAGTTTGAAGGTCTCTCCGATTGGTGATTGAGTGGAGTGTTCTATGAAGGTTTCAACTCATGGGAAACAATTCATAGCCACTGTGAACGCAAGGAATTCATCATAGTCACTGTGAAAGGTATCTAAAATCTCAAGGTAAGTAATAGTTGCATGTGTATGGCCTCTCGGCCTATAGCACAAGATGATAGGGTATTAGAACTGTGAACTGATAAGTTATTATGTATCAATGATTGTGGCTTATTGTTAAGTATGTTATCTATATGTTGATTCCCATTGGATTTAAGGATGTTAGGTTTTGTTAGAAATTACATGACTCTTGAGGAATTAATCAACTCTTGGTTTAATTGAATGATTTGTCGAGAATAGGATACTGGACTGCTAGGTTAAATTGATGATATATTACTACTATGGTAGGATACTGGACTATTAAGGATATAATTATGGATGAGATTCTATGTGGTTTAGGTAATGGTTGTGGATATGTTGCTCTGTTTAATATTGTTATGTTATGTTGCTAAGTTAGATATATGCGACTGTTGAGGGTATGTCTATGGATGAGATATTTTGTTGTTGAGTTAGATTAATGTGACTGTTAAGGTTATGTTGCTTTGTTTTATGTTGTTATTGAGAATATATTTTCATGCATCATGTTTTCCAACAATAAATGAAAATGTTTTACATGCAAAGGCTTCATTAAGAAAGAAAATATGTAACTGACAAAGAAAGAAAGATTGGGATTGTTATGGGGTGGGATTGACTAGACTTTACTTATTCTTCCCTGGACTGTACCCCAACGATTTGGGATCATTTGAGGGTTGGGATTGACTGAACTATATATATTCTTACCTGGATTGTACCCCAGCGATAAGATTGGTAAAAAGAAGAAAATGATAAAATGACATGTTTTGAACTGCATGTTGCACGTTGCATGAATTTTATGTTAATGTTCAATTTAAGTTTAGTTATTCATGGCTTACTGAGCATTAAGCTCATAGATGAATTTTATGCTATAGGTAAAGAAAAGTCGAATAACAAGACGAATAGTGCAGTTGATGGTACATGGCTTGTGGGGAGCACTTGGAATTGTTACGGCGACTTTGATTGATAAGATGACTCATGTTATGTGAAGAAAGAAATAGAAAGAAATGTTGTAATAAGTTATAGACATTTTTGTAAAATTGGTTATGGATTTATAATAATTGATTTAATTGTTATTCTACACCCTCATAATACGGTATTTAAAAGAGAAAAGTCTTTCGCTAGGTAAAGTTTGTTTTTAAAAAGTTTCAAAAAGTTGTGTTCAAAACGTTGAAGTATTAGATGAAAATAAACAAGGATTTCAGGGTGTTACAATTGAAGACCACTAAACAGACTGCAAAAAATGAGCCACCCTTAAGAGGTGTTCCAGACTGCTTAGAAAGTAACAAGTCTGTAAAATTTACAATTTTTAGATTTTATATTTTTCTGAGTAAATATTTCGCTTTGACCGAATCAATTTGTTTTGTGTTGACCAGATCTTTGCCACATGTCATTGGTATTTGACCACGTTTGAAAGAGTTTAGTCAATGGTCAACATGTAGGTTCTTTGTTTCCCTACGACCCGAAGTTGTGCGATTGTGTTCGGTAAATTCCCTTTTCCCTTAGATTGAGTTATGTATTTTATCAGGTTATGTTGGTTTGGAATTTAAGGATTTTATTTAATATTTATAATATATTAATTTATAATACATTCATTAAATAAATAATTATATTATATTTTTAATAAAAGGAAAATCCTTTACTTTTGCTAGAGAACGTCTGCACGAGAGAAGGAGAAGGGGGTGGGGAACCAGAGAGTGATTCTAGTCGTTTCTTTGCCTAGTTTGTGTTTGTGGTGATCCGATCTCCATTTGTGGAGGAGTTTCACTGGCAAGTTGAATTCTAGACTCTTTTTATCATTTGAAGTTTGAGTTTCTTTGTAGCTTTAGATTCGAGCTTGGAAACTCAAATCCGGGGGTTCTTTCTGGTTTATGTTAGTAGTTTTAGAGTTAATGCAGAAGTGTTCGCAATTTGGAGGTGAAAAACAGAAGAAACAATGTGTTTTCATCGCAGAAACCACGCTGGAAGGTAGTACCTGGTCGATTGTGGTTGAGGCAGTGCGATTTGGCGTGCCTCGGGTCGATTTTGCGGTCAACTGCAGTTGGTGACCAGTCAACCGTAGTGATCAGGCGCGGCTAGAGGGGTCGACCGCACCAGCAGTCTGGTCGACCGCGAGATAGACAACTTGAAGGTCCATGGTCGACCGTGGAGGTTCTAGGTCAACCGCTAGTGGTCCTTGGTCGATTGTGGGAAGTTCCAGGTCGATTCCACAGTGTTTTTTTTTCTTCATGTTTTTAAGTCATTTATGGGTCGTTCCCCATTCCATTTCAAATTCCTTTTGGGATGTGATAGTATTTAACAAACTCTTATTTTATTGTACTTTTTGACTTACTCAGTAAAGTTTCGTTTGAGTTACAAGTCGAACAACTTGTATATTGGTAATGAACTAAAATAAATAGCCGAGAGTTGGAGACGGATTTCTAGTAGAACAATGGTACATTAGGATCTTCAATGCACGTATATTCAAAAATATGTCAAAAGACTCCAAGGCTAAGTTTTTTTCGTTGAATCTTGGAATTTTTAGGATTTTTGTAGTTTAATGGGAAAATCAAAATCACCGAGAATAATTGTTGTTTCTATGGACGAAAATGATTTACAATTAATGTGGATTGAGTTCAATATCAACTATTTGCGTTGTTAAATTAGAGAAAGGTCAGTTTTTATGAAAAAACTAATTTTGTCACGAGTCAGTTCATAATTCTATTGAATAAATACGTTGAAGCCACAACGCTAGGCAACTTTCACATGTTGGTTTGAATTTCGAGTGAATGGTTTTTAGAGGGTTAAGGTGGACACCAATTGAGATACAGATTTTATTTATTATATTTGGTGGCATATTCATTGTTCTTAAACTATTATTTTTGTGTTTTATCTCATACATTTATAACATATTTCATGTTATAGTACGTCAGTTTTTATTATATTATATAACGATCATGAATACTGGGTTTGCTTGACTCATGATTGGGGTCGTTATTTGTTTTGGACAAGTTATTGTTTGAATATGTGTTTGCATATTACGCGAACATGTTATGAGGTACCCTTTGAATGTTATTTACTTTTTTTTTAATCTCTAAATAGGATCAGCGTTGTTATTACATCATTATACTATTGATGATCATTTCTCCCTTGTATGCATATTATACAAATGCTCGAGGTCCATTAGACACTGATGAAATTATTTTTTTATGTTGTAGATGAACTATTTTCTTTGTCCCCTACTTGCACACAAACTATTTTTCAAAAACTAGATATAACATTTGATTTGAGTATAATCCGCTCACTCCAAATAACTATTTATTTTTGAGATTTTAAAAAAAATGACATGCAGTGTTTGTAGCAAAATTAAGCTGATAACATTCATTTTAGTTATTCTCTTTGGACATTTACTATGATGAGAAGTTGTTGCACTATTTAGTTTTTCATTTTTTTTTTATACTTTTATATTATTTTGTCATGATATTTTTGTTTTTTGTACAAATTATTTCTTTACATTTTATGTCGTCGCATTATCATGACATTAATATTAGAGCAATATGTTAAGTTTAATGTCTATGGGTCTTGGTTTCTTTGTTGAATTATTTGATTTCTAACTATTTGGTTGTGAGCTATTTAAATCTATATAAGGTAGGAAGGTTTTACTATTCTAAAGGGTGGATCATTTTTCATTTTTGGCTCTCTTTTGAGTTGTGACAAGACATTGCCTAAAACATTCAAACAATAGAAGTAAATTATGTCACCAAGTATGGCTTTATTTGGTACAAACATAAACCAAGAAAGAAATCTCATGTTGTTCCTCAGTAATACAATAGTAGTAAGATACTCCGATCTATGGGGATGACTCCGGTCTGATTAGCCGCTTGGTGAAATGTGATAACCAAAGAAAAAAAAAGTAAAAAATAGAAATTATGATAATAGCTTTGATATTATGTCTTTTTGTCCTAATTTTTTCACAGTCTAGAAACCTAATTAGGATTTAGGTACCATGGTGCGCCAAGGCTTTAACCGACTGATTTGAAATAAACACTTTTAATAGCTACACAACAAGGGCATTGCCTTTTGTCCAACCCTAAATTTTGACTCTCTGTTTTTTCCTTCTTACATCATCATTGCTGTTTTTCGGTCCAACAAATATTATTATTGTTACTGGGGTTATTGAAACAAAGCTCAGTTCAGTTCTGCTAAATAAACGTTTATCTACTTCATCCCCACTAACAGCATAAACTATGAAGACAAAAGCTTCTTTATTTCCTTTAATGAAAGTCACAATCTGCCATGGGTCGGCGACATTATCCATCAATCTTGAGTCAATCAGTCAGATTCTAGATTGTTCTTTCCGTATTATATAGCGGTTTCTTTACGCACGGTGAGAAAGAGTATATCTGGTTGTTTTGTTCTCATCAATGATATTTTTTCTTGCAAAACATGATATTTTAACAAATCAATCCTTTTTTTTTTTTTTTATTAATAAATTAATTATTGAACTATAAAAAATAATATCGTCAATATTATTATTACGTTTATTGTTAAAACTGATAATGTCGCACCGTGGCTGTCTCATACAAACTGCCACAACTCTATAGATTTAAAAAAATCACATGACAATTTAAATGGCCCGCCGCGGTGTCATACGAAACTGTCACAGTGTGCCAATAAACTGATGCGGTGTCATAGGACACTACGGCGGGCCATCCAAATTATCGTGTGATTTTTTTAAAACTATGGAGCTGTGGCGGTTTGTATACAAACCACTGCAGTTTATCCTCACACCGCGGTGGTTTCTTATGAAGCCGCCGCGGTTCAAGGTGCCTTTTTCGCCTTGTATAAGTACACAGTAAACTTCTCCAGATTGCACCGCGGTGGTTTCTCCAGCTTGCGCCGCAGCGGTTGCTCTTTGTGCTGCAAGTGCTCCTTCTTGCACCGTGGCTAGTTGAGGTCGGGGAACTTCACCGACGATGTCAGCTGCAAGAGAACGTGTTGACGGATAGGGTCCGTGGTTTCTGCCTCAGGTTGCCGATGAGTTTGCGATGGACCACCCTTTCGCTTGGTCAACATTTTCTGTGCGCGGGATTCCATTGGTCTCGCTTACAGTGAAATGAAGGTATGAGAGTTTGAGAGTTCAATGGTTCACCTAGGTTGTTTGCGGTGAAGACGCCCGAAGCCAACGATCTAGTCTTATGTAGTTCGATAGAGGATATACGAATGAGGCACCTTGAATCGCGGCGGCTTCATAAGAAACCGCTGTGGTGTGAGAACAAACCGCTGCGGTGTCTTATGACACCGCAATGATTTATTGGTAAACCGCGGCGGTTTTGTAAGACACTGCAGCGGTTTATTGGCACACCGCGACAATTTCGTATGACACCGCGGCAGACCATCCAAATTGTCGTGTGGTTTTTTTTAAATCTATGGAGCCGCAGCGGTTTCGGTTTTGTGTTCTTCTCCTTGGCGCTTTGTCGATTTTTCTAGTGGCTGACAATGATGGATTGGTGATGGAAGGGCAAGGGGCCGGTGATTCGTGCTGGACTGGCCAAAGGCCTGTGGTCCAGCTTACGGTTCGGTTCAAACCGGTCCATCCGTGCCTGGTTCTTGCTGTGATGAAACCGACAACTCGGACTTGCAAAGGGGATGGCGCGATGACAGGGCATGGCTAGTGGCAGGGCATGGTGAGCAGTGTTCTCTGGTGAGTGAAATGCAGTGGATGAGGGGGAAGGCTGGAGTAGTGCTCTCGGGTGTGGCTCTCTATGTGAGAGCACTGGAGTTTGGGAGGGGAGCTCTTTGGTGGCGACTAGGTGAAGCTTCTCGGGTGTTCTTCCAGGTGAGAATTCCTTCCACTTCTGAATGGATTTTATGGATGTCTCTGCTCTGTTAATGGGTGTGGGTTGTAAACCAGGGATGTATGCTTCTGGAGAAGTTGAATTGCAGGGATGTTGGATGTTGCTCTCGGGTCCTCCTGGTACGTGACTTCTACAAATTTCTTTATGGATAATATTGGGATAGATTATGTTTTCTTGTGTTGAGTTATGTTAGTTTAAGATTAAGCTCTGTAATTGATATTTTGTGCTTAAGTGTATTCTGTTGGAATTAGTTATTAAGTTGTGGACGGTTCGGTTATATGGAGAATAGTTCAATTATGTGCTGTTATTTGGGGTGATATTCTGTGAAGTTTGATTTGTGAATTTAGGTTGATATTCGTTGAAGTTTGATTTGTGAATATATGCCATTTGTTGGTTATTTCCGAAAGCATGAAATGTTGGATTTAGTTTTGGCTGCAGAATTGCACTATGTTGGTTTGGATTCGAGTCAATAATTGGATAAATATTGGTGTACCTTGTTGGATAAATATTATATTGCATCTTTACGTGCACAGTTTGTTAATTGGTTAGGAAATGGATATTGAATATGGATTATGAAACGCTACCAAGTGACGAATAAAGATTTAGGGTATAGATAATGATGAAGTTGTTAAGTTGGGCACATTAGAATGGTTAAGCGTTATGTTCCGTTTTGGGGTGTTAAAGGGGTTATTAGAATTGCTATGTAATTAAGGATAAGAAAAGAATGAAATTAATAAGTTATGGTTAGTAATGGATAAATGTTATTGAATTGTGAAGGCATCGAAAAAGAGAAGAATGATAAAGATTAAGTGCTAATGCGCGATAAAGCTTCGAGGTAAGACATTGAGTAGAGTCATTGGCCAGTGGAGGCTCTACACCATTAGCAGTGTCTTTCCTATAATTGTTTGTTTACATTTCACTATGTTGCCTTACTTGTTATGCCTATGTTGTTTGCACGTTTCGCATGTTGTTAATTCAATCCCTAAGCCTGTTTAGGTTATTAGCATATCATTATTATTTTCTTTAAACTGCAAAGCATGCTTAGATTATTATTGTTTCCCTTAAATCGCAAAGCATGTTTATATTGTTATTGCTTCCTTTAAATTACCAAGCATACCTATATAGTATGTTAGTAGACTTTCTGTATCTGTTTTATATTGTTGTGATTACTACTTTATGTCTCATACTTTTATATTGTTACAATTACTACTTTTCATTGACACGCATCATGATATGTTTCTCATTGACATATCATGATAATAGAAACATGTAGGAAGTGCCCCCATTGGGGTGGTACTCATATGCATTACGTGAAGAACAATGATAAATGAAATGAATGAAAGAAAAAGATGATGGGGAGTTGGGAGCGGATGGGTAGTTCGGATCTAATCTAATAGCTAGACTTTTGCGCCACCCTTGTCAGGAATGGGACTAGCTACACACATGAGGTTAGAAGCTGACCAAAACTATACTATCATACATGAGTTCCTCCAATCTCCCTCTCGATGTAAGAGTTATGAATGAAAGAATAAAAGAATGAAATGTAAAGAAAAGATTGGTTTGGGGCGGAACCCATTCCAAAAGAATTAAAGAAAGACATGATCATATTGCATATCTCATTTCTTACTGGGGCTCGGGCTCATAGTTTGCTAATGGTGTAGGTACACGCACGATAAATTGATGAACAGAGCAAGAAACAGTTGATGAATGATTTGCACGGGCAGGACTCGTAGCTGTCTAGGCTAAGGAAAGTAAAAGAGAAAAAAAATTTATAAATGTAAAGTAGTAATTTATTTATTGTCTTTTTAAAATGAACGATTTATGCTTCCGCTATAAAATGTTTTATGCTTCCACTATTAATTAAGAAAAATGGATTTTTTGAATAAAGTCTTCCGCTGTTAATAAAGATTTAAGTAACGAGTTTTAAGTAAGATGTTTTAACGATCGAGTTTTTAAGAAAATAACTTTAATTTCAATTGAAAGAAATAAAAATTCTGTTGTTTTATAAAATTTTTAAAGTTAACGCATTTTAAAAGCAAATAAAAATTCGGGTCGTCACAACATTGGAGGATTAAACGTTGTCATTTGGATTGGAAATCGCAAAAGGAAACACATACGCAGAAGGAAACGCGTCCACAAATTTAAATGGACATCATCGTTTTAAAAAAAAACATGTCCAAGGTGAAATAAATAAGGAAAGGAATGACATCACTTTGACTAAAGTAAACCTGGCTAACAGTGAGTTGTAGGAGCATAGATGTCCTTAGATAGAAATGCTTATGAAAAAATGGCGTGGCAAGAAATGATTGGTTTAGATGGATGAATATTCGCTGATAATATTATTGGCGGACAGGAACGTGTCGGCGGCAGCCTTTGCTTCCGTACATGATGTACTAGTAATTTAAATTCAAACGACAATTTGCTCGATTAAAGGATGAGGAATTCTCTGCCATTTTGCCGCAGAGTAAAAGTGTATTAATGAAAAATGAAACGGATTAATCCCAATTGGAAGGTCGTGGCCGATCACCTAGCTTAGAAATACCAATTCGCACTTGGATTATAAAGGAGAAAAGGAAATCATATGGAGATTTTTGGTTCATGGGAGAGGAAGTTTACTTAGTGATTGAGAAAAGAAAAATTAGAGAAAGGTGGGATTTTTCTCTAGATAGCTGAAAGAAGTTTTAACTCAACAAAACTTAAGGCATTGGCAATGTGTGATACGCGGAACCTAAGTAAGTAGAGTTTGTATGCGTGTGGTCTTTCGGCCTACACCACAGAATGCTTGAATTTTGTGTGAACTTTATTACTACTTCCAATTTCTAATGAGCTGAGAATTGTTGTTCTGTTGTCTGTTAAATGTTTTCCTTACAATAGTTGTTTCGAGGATTTGACTCTATGTATTGGGACTGTTTTGTTATTCTTATGATGTTGTTGGTAGACTCTGTTTAAATCTTGTGTACAGTAATTAGCTAATATAATCGAGGATGTGTTGATTTTCTGAATATGCATATAAGTGAGATAAAAACTGTGAACTCATGTAAATGGGTCTGAAGAAAAAGTTGTTCCAAAAGTGAACCTATGGGTACATAAGCTTGGTGATTTTCTTTGATGGATGTCGTAGTAGACCACCTAAAGATGCTTGGTTGCTGTGCATTGAGGTGCATGGCAGTTAACACAGGACCCTCGAAGGTGCGAGTCTGACTCCCGAAGGTGTGAGTTCATATTCTGAAGGTGTTAGACCACCTCTCGAAGGTGTGAGACAAGTGGTGATGTGCCTATTGTTTAGCCTACTCTGCCCTAAAGAAGAAGAAGAAGAAGATGAAAAGTACATAAGAAAGAGAAAAGAAAAGAAATTGATATTCTATCATATTGCATATGTGAACTGTTCTGACTTGTTGTTGTTTATATGTAGATGCAGTGAAATGTTTAAGTTGATACATGCGTGATAATATAGAATGTTATGGAACTAGTGAATTTAATTCTTTGTTTAGTTATTCACTTAGTAAGCATTAGACTTATAGATAAACATTGTGGTGTAGGTAAATTAGACAGCAAGGATACTATTGTGGAAAATGCTATTGAGGATGGGTTACCATGAGTGAGCCTTAGCGGTTGTCTGGCAAAGGATTAAAGCGTATGAAAATTTATTTTAGAATAACATTTGTTTTATATAATTGACCATGGGGTTGAATATTATAATTAAGTATTTAATGATCTATTTCTGATGCTATTATTTATGCACGTTTTCCATTATTGAAGAATGATATTTTCACTATTATTTATGTACGTTTTCTATTGTTGAAGAATGATTTTTCTGTTGCTTAAGATTTTTAATGAACCCATTGTTGATAAGATAAATAAATTTTTGTTCTAAAAAAAGACTTTAATTTTCGGTCACTATAGATAAGCCATTGGGCCAACACGCTCAGTAATCTGAAAAGAATCAATATATCTAGGAGCTAACTTGCTCTTCACACCAAAGCGACTAATGCCTTGATATGGTCAAACCTTCAAAAACATGAAGTTATCGGTCTCAAACTCAACTTCTCTTCTTAGAAAGTCTGCATAACTTTTCTAACAACTTTGAATTATTATAAGTCTCTCTTTAATCACTTAGACTTTCTCAATCGTCTCTTGAATCAAATCAAGGCAAAGGGTGACTTGCTCCTAAGCCTCAGCCCAACATAACGATGCTTCATATGGCAAAATCTCAATGCTAGTATGATAATTTTTGTTATAAATGAATTCAACTAGGGGCAAATGATTTATCCAACTACTATCAAAGTCTAGAACACATGACCTCAACATATCCTCTAGGATCTGAATAGTACGCTCAGATTGTCCATCTGCTTATAGGTGTGTCTCGTACATAGATTTAACTCAGTGCCCAAAGCTCTCTAGAGGACTTTCCAAAACTTAGAAGTAAACCTCGGATCATTATTGGACACAATACTCGAAGAAACACCATGAAGACAAACAATGTTCTTGATATACAATTTGCTCAGCTTTGTCAAAGAGAAATCCACTCTGATCGAAATAAAATGAGCATATTTCATTAATCAATCAACAATTACCCATACTACATCCAAACTCAGCACAGTCTTAGGCAACCTGGTTACAAAATCCATTGCAATTCTATCCCATTTCCATCTAGGATAAATAAAGGTTGCAACAATCCAACTGCTCTCTGATGCTCAGCTTTAACTTGTTGACATGCCAAACACTAAGATATAAAATCGGCTACATTCTTCTTCATACCAATTCACTAATACTGGTGCTTCAAATCATGATACATCTTGATACTACCGAGAATGAATAGCAAATCTAGACTTATGGTTTTCTGCTAGAACTGTCTGTCGAACATTTAAATCACAAGGCACCACCACACGTTCTTTAAAAAACAGAAAACCATCAAGAAAGATCTTCCAACCCTCAAACTACTCACTAGATTGGATTTGATCACATTTCTCCTTCAACTTAACATCAGAACTCTGCATATACTTAACTCGTTGTAGGAGTGTAAAAGGTCACTAACAAATTAAACACTCAAACTATATGATCATCATTCTCAAACTGTAGCTCAAAGTCATTAATAGTCAAGCACATTTTCCAGTCATCTCAGACAAAGCAGGAAAAAGAACCTTGAGGATAACAATTTAAGATATGAGCTACAACATTGACCTTTGTAGGATGATACTCCAAAGAGAAGTCATAATTCTCTATATATTCCATTCATCGACACCGTCAGGGGTTCAAATTATGTTGCATAAACAAATATTTCAGGCTCTTATAGTTAGAAAATACTTCAAATTTTGCACAATATAAATAACAACGCCATATTTTCAAGGCAAAGATAATGGTTGGCAACTCTAAATTGTGAGTAGGATAATTTCATTCATACGTCTTCTACTGTCTAGAAGTATAGGCTATCGCATTATCTTGCTACATTAAAACGCAACTCAATCCAACACCATATGCATATGTATACATTACATACTATAAAATCTCATCAGACACTACTAAACCAGTGACATCTCCAGAACCTATAACAAGGTCAATGTCAAAATCTCAACAATCGCACGAGGGATAACATATATGTCCTAAATCAAGACTAGGAATCCATGACAGACTCTAGGGACAACCACTAGTCCCAAATCGAAAATCGAATCTAGGAATACATCAAGAGTCCAAGACCAAAACATGAAAACAAACCAAAAACTAGATATGCCTGGTGAAGCAAAATGAAGTTTGCTAAACCTAACTCCGAGAAACAAATAGTGTGGTCAACTAAAATATAACAATCGTTGACCTGACACCTCAACAAACAACAAGAAAGACTTACCAGTCGATAAGACATAGTGATAGTTGACTGAACATGATACGCTCAACCTAAATAATTCAACAGTCGAGAAGACATAGCTGGAGTCATTCAAACCCGACCACAGTCGATAAGGCACAATAGTGGTCAAACGAGACCACACAATAGTCGACGAGGCAAAGCAAAGGTCAACTAGTACCTTGCAGCATTGACTAGACTCAACAACAGTCAATTAGGATCATTCAATGTTGATGAGACACGTTGACAGTCAATCGAAACCTCACAACGGTCGATAAGACACTCATGCAACCATTCAAGACTCAATAGTCGAGGAGACTCAGCTAAAGTCAATCAAGTATGATTTTATTGGGGATCGGCTCGTAATCCATAAACTAAACCGAGTCTAAAACCATGTCAAAGGACAACAATTCCCTTAAATGATGAACAAGGAAAATAGTAGAAGGATCCTATGCCAAGTCTAGAAACCCAATCAATGAGCAAATGACTAAAAAACCTGACAATTTACACTGTGCGGTTGACCAAGGACCATTCATGCACAATATACCCAATTCGCGGTCGACCAAAAATAGAACTACGGTCAACCAACACTGTTGCCGTCGACAAGACCTGCGTTCATGGTCAACCCAATAGGTGTGGTCGACCGTGCCTACAATGGCAGTAGACTGCTGGGGCAGACCAATGCCACTTTTGCTCAACCAGCATGTTACCCATAAGTGCTGGTCACCCATAGTTGACCAGCATCGCACAGAGGTCGATCGAGATGACAGTTTCGGCGCTGTTTTCTGACAGAAAACACGCCAGTTCTCCCATTTTTTGCCTTCCAACGACAACTAACCTTACAAAAACTTCAATTCTACCAATACAAACCAGTGATTCCTCTTGGATTTGAGTTTTTAAGTTCGAATCTGAAGCCAACAAAATTTCCAAACTTTAACTTCAAAATCAGAGGGGATAAACAAAGTTTTTATCCAACGACCTTCACAAAATTTGATGGCCTAAACGTCACCAAATCCGTCGTTGAAATCTCCCAACTCTCTTATCGGACTCTCTCTCTCTCTCTCTCTCTTTTCTTCTTGTCAACCGTGGGAAAGGATGGTGACAACCCTTCATTCTTCTTCCTTTCCTTAATTAAATTTCTTTCCTTTAATTTATTTAACAAATAAAATATATATTAAAATATACTTTATATATTAGATAAATCTAACCCAAATTCTAATTCGTTCCAAATGCAAACCGACAATGATTCTGTAGCTAAAATAATTCACTAATTTCATTCTCTCAATATTTTATTGCTTAGTATTTTTACCAATTTTGACTATTTGACTAAAAATTCACACGTGATCGTTACACGACAAATCGAGTCAATTTTTCAACACTTTGACCTAATATCACACGAAAAATTAACACCTAGAATTTATTAGGGTAATTATCAATATGACCCCTGAAGTATAGGAGTCTCTTCAATTGATACCCTAAACTTCAAATTTAAATTCTGACACCTCAATGTTTGAGGCGTTACCAACCAATACCCTATCTGTTACTCCCCCTGTACTTTGTGAATGTCGTCTACTTCAACCCTCATCAATCCAGAAATTTACAGCACTATAGGTGTAACAATCCATCAAAGATCCTCATTTTAATAACAACATTCTACAACACTTAATTTGAAGTTGATTAATTAATCGCCAATATCAAGTGAAGAAAGTGCTAGAACCACGTCAGTAACGATAAACCAATTGTAATCTGCCTTCAATATTTGTTTACCCAAATAATTTTTCTAACACCTGTTTGTCCATCCACAGATAAGCTTGAAAATGATCCCGAATCGTACTGAATGATCTCAAAAAGCTAAATCAACTACAGAGAGAGAAAGAGGTAGAGAGTGAAACCAAAAGAAAAACTCTCCTCCACAATTATAGAAACTCGAAACCCTGAGAAAGAGTAGGCACGGGAGCTACTCCCTACTTTCGGGAGTCAAAGCTCGGAGATTGCAAGAAGGCAGCGACTATCCATCGTGAGGCACTATAGAAAATGACCGGGAAGTTGCTCTCACTAGATGCCTTTGGATGGGTTCAATTAAAACTCAATCTTAGGGCAACAATGCAAAATTCTTGTTGGATTTGTGCAAATCCTAGTGGGAATCGTTGAGCCGCTTCTGCTTGACATAAAAGAGTACTTGGTCCCAATGGCTACAACCAAAGGCTATTTCGTGGCAAGTATGAACAAAGGTTGTTGAAGGATGGAATGACTTGACAAAGAAGGGGAGAGAGAGATTGAAGTTGCATTTTTAATGGTGGAGTAATGGAGAGGGTATTGGTTGGTAACGCCTCAAACATTGAGGTGTCATAATTCAAAATTTGAAGTTTAAGGTATCAGTTGAAGGGACTCCTATGCTTCATAGGCCATATTGATAATTACACAATTTTATTATTATAAAGTTCATTTTTTTTACGGTTTACTTGTTCAAACTCTCACAAATGAATAATAAATCTACACAACACAAACCGATTGATAACAACCGATTGAGGTTGCGGGTTCTTGCAAAAGAGCAAGGAGACACCAATAGCTATGAGGTTTTCTTTCATTCAAACTCATTGTGAACAATTCTAAGGGGAGCTTAAATGGTCCACCCAAATTAGGGCTAATGTCCTAAAAGAAAATTACCAAAAATGCCCTCACAACATATTTACTCAGCTAGAACATGTTTTAGCCAAGTGACACTTTTAATTTGAGTTTAAGACCATTTCAATTAGCATAAAATAAATAAACATAAATCTAAATTAATCCTCAAATGTAATTATGCAGCAAAGATCCAATTAAGTATCTTCAAGCTCCTCCTTCAAGTGACATAGCCTTCAACTCCGAGCAAAGCAAGAATCGGGCTTCTAAGGCAGAAATAAAGCTCTCTGTTCATGGGTCTTTTGAAATAGCAAATAATCTTTAAATTTTATGCAAGACCTCATTTTGGAGAGTTTTAGAAGTTAGCTACAACCTTTATGAAGAGCACATATTATTTTAATATTGCGATGGCTGCCAAAAGTATCTAATATCCCTAAAAGGTTAGATTGTCTGGAGCTTTGAAATGTTTCATAATTTTCTTAATCTTGTACTTGAATTTCTACTTATGTTTAATCTTGAACAACTCCAAGATATATTGGGATGCTTGATGAATGTAGTGAATATTTTGAGTACCAACTTTTCCTTGATCACCTACAAAATAAACACTAAAATTACGGTTAGTAAATCTCTATGCATATTTGTGAGTTGAGTAATCCTGTAGCACATCACATCTCATATTGCTTATTCATAGGGATACTCAACATAATGGCATTATCCAATCTCTCTATAACCTCTCCCAATAAATGAACAAAAGATGCAGATATAAAACTATGTGTTGCACCAGTATCAAATTGTAGAGAAAGATCATAACATCAATAACTCCCTGGGCCGTTTGATCAAATGCATCAGATCTAGAAACTATATAGGCCTTACCAGTAACTTTTTCCTTTCCTTTCCTGTCATAGCCACGACCACCCTTGGATAAATTAGGGGCTGAACTAGCCATATGAGTAGCAAATCTAGAAAGAGTGGGGCTAGATGCAAAAATATGTTGGTACTTAGTACTCTTCTGAAAGACGGTACTAGTTGGATGACACTGATGCTGATAATGAGGCCTATATCCAGTTGGTTTTGGATAAATAAAATTCTAAGGTCTAGAATGACCACGCTGACTCTATCTAGAAAATTCTCTACCAGGTCTAGAAGAATTTGTTTGTGTAGGTGCTGAATTTTCCTGAGAAGGTCTTGATTTGTAGGACAATTCTTCCTTATATACTCAGGCTGACCACAAGTATGAGAAACATAAGGACCTAAGTGTCCACCCGCATAAGGTGTACCACTAGACCATCAACGACTCTATATATGATTGTCTCTGTTCTGACTTTTCTTTTGATCCTTTAAGTCATCTTCCCACTCGATGGCTACCCCTTCTTTTCTTTTTTCTTATATACCCAAAACTGTTATCAAGGTTAGCCTCAACTCTCTAAGCAACAACAACAACCTCAAAAATAGAGCTGAACTTTATAGCAGACAACTAATGACGAATCTTCCACATCAGATTTTTCCTAAACTTTACCATCTTATCAACAGGATTCATGTTTGTGATATACTATGACAACTCCATACATTTAGCAAAACAGTCCAATGAATTTGGCATAAATTTGGGACAATAAGATCTTCCTGCTCCAGATCATCAGATCCAACAGGTTTAGTGGCTTCCACCAGACCTCAACCATTTTTTCAAAATAAAAGTTTGCAAACCTAACCCATTATTCAGACGAAACACTGATTGCAGTCAAACTCTTCAGCATCACTCTCAACAAGTTCTCAACACCCTTAGGGTTAGCTCCGCTAACAAATACCGGCAAGTTCATGTGTCCAAGCTGCATAAAGAAGTTCATACAGTGAGTCTCTGGATCTTGACTGTCGCTATCTCTAGATAGATTCTATAGCACATCCCTCAAAGCAATAATAGGATCACCATGCTGTGACTCAACAGTCTGTACAGTAGGTGCAGCATGTACACAATTTCTACGAGTTCTTTTCGAAGGCATCTTCTGAATTTGAAGAAAATTTATGATGAGATTAGAACACGTCCTTAAGCACAGTAATAATAACTCACTTGTACACTACTACAGTGGCAGCCCGCCCTATGAGGCAAGAATGGCTCAGGTGAGGGTCTAACTCATACTAGTGGGGGTGCACAATCTCACATCGCTTGGGAGAGTGGAAAATGCATAGTTTATAAGTAGAGTCATCCTCTCTACCTAGTACAACGCATTTTGGGCTTACCATAAGAACAAAATCGTGCAAACTTTGGCCTAAAGACAATATTGTATTGGGAGAACTGAGGACATTACAAATGGTATTAGAGTCAAAGCTCAACCAAAAATGTGGTCGACAAGGACGTTGGGCTCCCAATTGGGAGTGAGAGGAGGGGGTGGGATTGTGGCAACCTGCCCTGTGAAGGCAAAAATGACCTAGGTGAGGCTTCGACCCATACAAATGGGGGTGCACAATCCCACATTGCTTGGAATAGTGGAAAAGACATGGTTTATAAGTAAAGTTCACCTTCCTACCTAGTACAATGCGTTTTAGGCTAACCTCAAGAACAAAATCGTGCAGGTTTTGGCCCAAAGTAGACAATATTGTATTTGGAGGACTGAGGACGTTAAAACTACACTATTTATCTTATTGATGTCACTTTTCAAAATGGTAATCTGGCTCTGTTACCAAAGTTTTTGTCACGTCCCAAAAGGGACCCGAAACAAAACGAGGAACAACCCAACCCGTTAAACGAATCGAATCACTTGACCCTTTAACTTATTTATTTGATAAGCAATGGAAGATTTAAATAAGATAATAAAGCCAAGGGCCCAAGTGAAATGGGCTAAAACCATTGTCCAACAGTAACATCAAAAATAGTGCAGTAAATCTAACATCACTAAAAGTCTCTAAAAAAAAAGGTAATAAAGTAGAGTTCTCCTCTCTACCTAGTACAATGCATTTTGGGCTAACCCCAAAAATAAAATCATGCAGGTTTTGGCCCAAAGTAGACAATATTGTATTTGGAGGGTTAAGGACGTTACAACTACACTATCTATCTTATTGATGTCACTTTTCAAAATGGTAACCTGGCTCTGTTACCAAAATTTTGGGCTCAAACCATTGTCCATTAGTAACATAAAAAATAGTGCAATAAATCTAACATCACTAAAAGTCTCTAAAAATAAAATAAAGGTAATTAAATTTGTCAAGCTCACTCCTACTCTAGCAACTGAGGATCCTCCACACTATATCCTTACACGAGGGGGAGTCTTATGGGGTAAGTCATCTAACTTAGTAGGGATAAACTTTACATTCAACAATATAATAAAAAAAGAATATGTGAGCATACCAAGTTAAAACAAGTTATGCAGTATCGAATAAAACACAGTAGGGTAAATTTTCAAAACGTCCCACTATAGTGTGGTACATAATATAAAATAACTCACTACTGTAAATTTTAGTAAAAATGAAGTCACTCACGGACTTTGAGAATACCATGTCAACGGTAGTAACAATAACGATGATAGCAATAGCCATGAACGACCCTGATTATGTTTAGAGTTTTGCGCCCAAGGAAACTATTTGTGCAAAACTAACACTAGGCAAGTGCACATGTTGCAAATTAAGTAATAAAGAGTAAGTAGATTATCGATCCCACAAAGACAATTTTAGCACAAATTAATGTATGCAAAACATCAAATTTAAAATAGAAAATAAATAAAAAATGATGATTTAGGTACTGAATAATTAAATTAAACTGTAATAAAGAAAATGATAAGATCAGATTATAAGAATATGGCTTAAATTCGATTTTCCTTTTTAGATGAAGTTTACTACAATTGTTGTAGAATGCTTTAGCAAAATAGTTGAATGACTTAAAATTTATTTCCTTAATTCAAGACTCTGTTGAGTTGCTTGATAACTCATTTAAATAATTTCTTTCAAGCTTATTAAATATGAATATATGAGGGAATTCCATTAAATGTCTTTCTAAACATGTCATATGATTCAAAACAAAACGATGTATAAATGTTACCATTACACAATTCAATATTGGTCTTATATTTCTAATTATTGACAAGTACAATAAGAACACAAGTATTTATTCATGGATATCGACAATAAATAAAATTGACATTCAAAACATATTAAATTATTCAACTTTAACTGTGCAACAAATTTTAGCATAAATAACAAAGTTCACATAATTAGGTATTCTTTTCTCCAAACCAATAGAAAATTAGTCCATAACAACAGTAAAGA
Source organism: Begonia loranthoides (assembly GCA_022433065.1). NCBI lineage: Eukaryota > Viridiplantae > Streptophyta > Magnoliopsida > Cucurbitales > Begoniaceae > Begonia > Begonia loranthoides. The sequence goes on from CM039475.1 coordinate 4,690,305, forward strand.
TAATCATATTAATGTTGGAATTTAACATATGAAAAAGCAAAAAAAAAAAAAAAGAAAAATCTTCTTTGTTCGTGATGTTGTTCGATGTTCCAGCAACGATTGTGTCCAAAATAGTTGTTGCAAAGAACAGGAGTTGATGTCCAAAGGATGGTAATGTTATGTCATAGGATTTCTTCCACTTGTTCACAACAAAAAGAACCCACTTCGTCTCTACCTTGAATTCTCATCTTTTTGGGTTTCGTTTCCTCATAATTAAACTAATCAGTTAAAATTCGAGTTTAACTAAGAATTTCATGTTAATTATCTAGTAATCTTCATGCATGTTAATTAACAATTAATCTTCAAGTATGTTAATTAACTATTAGTCTTCAAGTATGGTACTTAACTATAAATCTTCAAGCATGTTAATTAACTATTAGTCTTCAAGTATGTTACTTAACTATAAATCTTCCCGCATGTTAATTAACTATTAGTCTTCAAGCATGTCAGTCAACTATTACTTTTTTAATCTTCAAGCATGTCAATTCAAGCATGTTAAATATAGTTGAGCATGTTTGGTGGTTGACTGTAGCTAAGAACATCGTTGTTAAATCCTGTTTTGCTTCATATTGTCTAATTATTGTCGTCACATGAAGCATGTACTAATTGTTTGAATAATTAGCTGAATTATAATCTTAGTTGCTTATTCACTCGAGCATGCAGTAGTTATTTTAATTCTCTGATGCATGCTTAATTTGTTGGTGCGGTTAGTTATAAATTGAAATATAATCTCCGTTTAATAGCATGCTCTGATCTCCGTTTCTATATGTTTCTTTTATAGTTATCATAAAATTATTCAAGTATGCCCTTTGTCCTCTTTATGTGTTTAAATTTTGTCATTCAATTATTGATTTGTCATTCCTTTAAATTACTATTAATTCCTTTCCATATATGCACTATTTAATTGTTATGTCATCATACATCATGCTAATAGAAACAATTAGGAAGTGCCACCTTGGGGTGATACTCATATGCACATGTGAGAAAAATGTTAAAGAAAATGAACGAATGAATGAATGGGGAGTTGGGGGACAAATGGGTAGTCAGATCTAGCATGGCAACTAGGCAAAGCCCCTACCTCATCTGGAACGGGAACCTTGCCCACAGGAGGTTAGACCGATCAACTATACCATCTCATATGAGTCCTTCAATCTCCCGCTCGATGTACGAGTAAAGAACGAACGAAAGAAATTTAAAGATCAGATTGGGGCAGTACTTATTCCAAAAGAACTAAAGAAAGGCATAACATATTGCATAAACCCTTTTTCCTTGCTGGGCCTTTAGGCTCACGTCCTTACTTGTGGTGTAGGAAATCAGATGATTTGGGATAGTGAATTATGAATAAAAATTGAGTTTTATTTCGAGCCAGTATATTGTTAATCATTCAGATTAGTTTAGTCGGATTCTGTTGGGCTCGACCCATATTTGGACTGAGTATAAAAGGTTATTGTGCCTTTTTACTTGACCGAGAGAGAGAGAGAGAGAGAGAGAGAGAGAAAAGATAAAAGAAAAGAGATTTTTGGATTTTCATAAGCAGTCAGACAAGAATTGTTTTTCCTCGAGTTTCTATTGTTGGATCATTGTGAAATTTGAACTCTAGATTTGCAACATCAAGGGGTATATTCTGAACAAGGAAGATTGTCATCTGATTTTTCTAAGGTGGTCTGTTGGGGTAAAAATGAGACTGCAGTTTGGTAACCCTATGTTTATCCTCTCTTACGTTTTGTTATCTTCCAAGATTGTTGTTTTAGTCTTGATGAATATTATATGCCTTTAGTTTTTTGAGCTAGCGAGAACTTTGGTATACCCATTATTTTTGTTGTAGTGGAAGGTTTGATTAAGTGACCTACGGGTCCCGTGGTTTTTTTACTCTCACACTTTTGAGGGTTTTCCATGGTAAAAAAATTTGGTGTTGTGATCTTGTTATTTTTGGGTATTTTATTCCGCTGTGTATTTTTAGGTTCTTTTTTTCAACAAGTGGTATCAGAGTGCCAAGTTGAATTAGTGTTTATTTTTGTGTTTGTCAAATTGAGGAGTCAAGTAATAGTATTAATACTATGATTAAGCTCACGGCTACCAATTACTTGATATGGAAGTCTCAAATGGAAGATCTATTATATTGTCTTGATTATGAAGACACACTTTTGAGAGATGAGGGCAAACCAAATGAAATGTTTGAAAAAGATTGGGCCAAGTTGGACAAGAAAGCAATTGGAAAAATTTGACAGTGGGTTGATAATAGTGTTTATTAGCATGTTGCCAATGAGACAAACACCAATAAAGTTTGGGAAAATTTGAGAAAGTTGTATGAAAAGAAAAATGCACAGAATAAAGCTTTTCTCTTCAGAAAATTGATGTATCGCCGATACATGGATGATACTCCAGTTTCTGATTACTTGAATGTTTTTCAAGGAATTTTGAATAAGTTGGCAACTCTTGACATGAAGCTAGATGATGAGATACATGCTTTGTGTTTGATTAGTTCACTACCTGACAGTTGGAAAACTCTTGTTGTTTTGCTTAGCAATTTCGCTCTAGATGGTATTCTCTCTTTGAATATGGTGAAAGATAGTGTGTTAACTAAAGAAAACAGAAGAAAGGAGTGAGGGCTAACTACACAAAGTTAGTTGTTAGTTTTATAAAAACGAGGTAGGAGCAAGAGTATAATCAAAAGAGCAGTGATAATAATGACAAATTATGAGGGAAGTCTCAGACAAGGAAATGACTTCAAATGCTACCACTATGACAAGCCAGGGCACAAAAAATTTCATTGTAGAAAATGGTTGAGAGAACAAAAATATAATCAGAAAGGCGAAAGAAAGATAGATGATTCTAACACAACAACAACTGTAGATGGAGATGTGACTATTATATGCGATGATAGTAGTGTTAACCTCACATGTCAGGATCCTCATTGGGTTGTTAATTTTGGAGCTTCATACCATGTTACTTCTCAGCATGATATGTTTTCTACCTACAGTGATGGTGAGTTTGGTCATGTGAAGATGAATAACAATGCATAATGCAGGATCGTAGGCATAAGTGATGTCTACATGAATAGTGATGCCAGACATCAATTGCGTCTGAAGAATGTGAGGCATGTTTCTGATATTCACCTAAATTTGATCTCCACTAGTGTACTTGACGATGAGGGATATCATAACCACTTTGGTGAAATTAAGTGGAAACTCACTAAGGGATCTTTAGTGGTCACCAGAGGAAAGAAACACAGTTCTCTTTATTTGATGCATGCTAAGTCTTAAAGGGGAGAAGTGAATACAGTTGATGACTCTTCTTGTAACGACCCGACTTTTTATAACCTTTAGAAATACGTGAAATTTCATAAAATTTAAAACTATTATAAAGCCGCTAAAAATCTTTGTTGAAACTTTATTATTTTAATTAGAGTTCAGCTGGACTGTTACTGGCCCTTTCGTTGGACTCGTTATAAAAACCTTAAAACTCTAGTTATAAGATTATTTATCAAAATATAGCGGAAACGTAAACGGAAATGTTACTTAAAGCATTAATTAAGGTTCAGGATTTAAAAGTGTAACATGATTAATACCCAAAATACGGTCAAAGGGTTAGAGCAGTAGTTAGTGTTTTTACAAAACATGTCTCTTATTAGACCCTCACAAAATAGATAATTTTCTTCTTCTCTTGAGCCATACGTCTACTCTGGTCGCATTTCACCCGGTTACTCCACAGGCTTCACAGGAAAGGCCTCCTTATCTACTCCTGGCATGAAACTTTAAACTCAAAGTTCCTCCCAATTTTTCAACAGGTTAACATCATTCATGTTTAAACAATAATACAGAGAAATCGAACTTTTACCTTCGGAGAATGTCTGAAATTCAAGTCTTTCAAACTTCAATCCACATCAACTTAAACAAATTTACCAAACAAGAAAACCTAAATCAAAACTATGATTATAACACGATTTCTCCTATGCCAACTACCCATACAAAACAAGGATAAACTTACTAGATTGCACCCAACACAGAACAAAATTTTCAAGTAAATTCTCTCTACTTGTAAGGACTTTTCTCCCACAATAGTCACCTCTCCGTCTTCTATAAAAAGTTTTATATGAAGCACGTATAGTTATTTGATACCCAAAAGGCTTCTCTTAAGGAGGAATATCTCCTAAATATTAGTAACTGTTATTCAAAACGTGGTTCTTGATTTAAATTAAATGAATTGAGGAGATAAAATACAACTGACCTACCTTATTCAGCAACAAATGTTACAAAATTGCGAATAGCTAATTTTTTAATAGAAGGAAAGTCTAATCGAAGAGATCTATTCATGGACGTCTCGAGTCTAGCTATCCTATCCATGTATTACATACATGTTTAGAGAGGAATGCCACGTTTCCTATTCCTATACCATTTTGCAACCAATAGATAGTATAATATGGCATAAATAATGTATTATCTACACAATAGAGTATAGCCCATGAACTTAGAAATCTATGACAACTAATAACTTAAATTATTTTTCTCAGCAAAATTGTTTTTATACTGTGAGGAAAAGATTTTTTAAAAAACATATGTAACTAAGCCTTATGAATTTGACTCATTCAATTTCTCGCACAACTCAATACCACAATCGATTTCAAAGACTAAAATACAGTGACTAAAATACAGTAAAACTGAGATATGTATTTAAAATTGAGAGTGAAATTGACAGTATTCACTAAATTGAGTAAGTCAAGATGAGTATGATGGGTTAAAATGACTATTACAATATAAAAATGTTAAGACATTTGACAAATTCTTAAGGTATAAGCCGTTTTTCTAATGACTTAAAATACAATGATAGTTTTGCTCCGAATATTAATTATTCATAACCCCTACGTTGATGAACTAAATTATAATTTACGTGAATAATTGTAACATCCGAGTATTTATCAGTTAATAACATGAAGTTAATAAATGAATACTATTAGTTTATTTGAGAAAAAGTAACAACATTTGTTAAGTTAAATAATATATAAAGGCAAATTAATGGAGTCAAACAACGGAGTTTTGCTTGATAAAGTCTTTACAGAAAAATAAACGTCATCATTTCAGCATAGTGAACAAAAGTGGAGCCAAAGATTAAGAAGGCGAAGAAGGAAAATTCTCCATAGAAAGATGCCATGCATAAGAGAAAAAGGAGGTGCATAAGAAAGAATTATCGTTGGATTAAAGAAATGGAAGAGTTATAGCCATTGGACTAGAAGCGAGAGAAGGAAGATGCTTCAGTGGAAAGATGTTTTGTGGGAGATAAAGATGTCGTGCAGGAGAAATAAGAGTCGTCGGATCAAGTTATAAGGGAAAACATCGTCATTTTGGATAAACGAGCCTGTTTGTAGTAGCAAATGTAGCCGCAACAGCATAATATTGGATAAAATGTCGCCGTTTTGGATAAGTGGCATGCGTTGAACATGGAAACCGTGGAAGTATAAGCGTCCACGGAAAATGCTAGCACCTACATATATAATGACACGTGTTTTCGTTGATGGAAACATATCTGCGGTAGACAAGTAAAGAAAGAAACATTGTTGTTTTGGAAAAAGGCACGTGAAGCGGAGTATTCGCGAGTGGATAAGCGTCTGTGGATTAAATAAGTGTTTAAGGATTCTTTGACACGTGTTTTCTGCAATAAGGATCATATCCGCATAAGCTAAATAACGAGATATGCGTCGTCTTTCTAAGGTAAAATCAAGGAAACATAAGTATCCACAACTATGTGTTTGTCCGACTCAGACGTCAAATAGTCGGCGAATTGCTAGGTGTAGAGCACCTGTGACATCATTAAATAATGATTAACACTAGAATTCTACGAATAGGCAAGTTGTGGTGTTTTGATGAGGATTATCACCAAATTATGAACGAAAGAGAAATTTGACATGTGCATAATCTCTCTCCTTCTCGCCGGGTATATAAGGAGGTAGACTACACCACAAATAGATTTTTAGCTATAGGTTGAAGGATTACTTCTCTCTCTGGAATTTTGAAAACAAGGAAGAAACGAGTAAGTAACGATTGCATGTTCTTGGTTTAATAGCCTACATCATAGGGTACTAGGCAATTATTTAGAAACTGTTTAACTATTTATTTTGCTTCTAAGATATTGTTTGGAATTCTTGAGATAATGAATTATGGGTTTACAATGAAATGATTGTTCTCTGTTTCAAAAGTTTTGTATTATGTTATTGTTGTTTATCCCGGAACTTGAAGTTAATTGCTTGTTTCTTATGTTTGGTATTATATTGTTGTTGTTTATCTAGGAACTTGATGATAATTACTCATGCATCATGAACATGTTAAAACATGTAAGAAAGATTAATAAAAAGAAATAAAATACATAAATAGTCAAGTGTAGCTGGGATTGAATTTGGTGGTCCCACAAGAGGTTGACCAAATAGTGTCTATTCATCCCTAGATTGTGCCCAACGATTGAACTAGCAAGTAAAAGAGAAGAAAATTGAAACCAAAACTGCATCTCGTATTGTTTGTATGAATATTGTGTTATGAATCATGTGCATGTTTGTTTCTCGTTGCTTACTTAGTATTTAGACTCATGGTTAAACCTGTGATGTAGAAGATAATGAGAACACACATATGGATTGACATGACGAAGATATCTATGGAGGAAGCATTTGGAAGATTGTATGTATGGTTTGTCATGGCAGCATCAATGAGAGGAGGATGGTTCATAATGTGTAGTTTATGTAACAAAGGGGACTTAGAAATCTGGATATTTGAATGATGTAAAATGACTGTTTTTGATTCCTGTTCACACGACCAAACATAATTGACTTACTAGATGATGAATGTATTGTTAAGAAAAACTTAGAATGATATTTCAATTAAATTATAAATGTCTTGTTAAAATCATGATTTCCCATCCCACTATTAAGTTAGGAATTTAGTTATTCTTGTACACCCTTTGGACTTATGTAAATGACATATTACGGTATTTAAAAGAGAAAAGTCTTTCGCCATGGAAAGGTTGTTTTAAAAAGTTTTTTTTTCAAAACATTCAAGTATTTGATGAAAATAAACTAGAATTTTGGCGTGTTACAAATATGGTATTAGAGTCCAACTGATTATGTAGACTACATGACAAACCAAACATCAAACCAAGAATGTTTTACCACTTGTAAGTATAAATTGTTTCTGTAACATCGTATACATACACAAGATTAAAAAAAAAATATGACATGAAGACAAAGACAAGCTGAAGATAGAGATGATACAATTAACTGTTTAACTAACTTGGTAGAACGATAGCTTTAGTATATAAAAATGTATGTGGGACAAGGAAATCCTCATACAACAACAGGTTCAAGTTGCAAAAGATCCAGGTGACTTAGACCACCCACTTTTAATGGGGATAACTCGGATTCAAACCATGCTGAAGAATGGATTCGAACATTAGAATATATGTTTGAGTTTGCAAAAATTGAGGAAGAAAAGAGGTTGCATGCGCAATTTATATGATAACCAACGATGATTGACATTGGTGGGATATGATGAAGACAATTCATAATGCCAGAGAGATGTCTTGGGAACTATTTAAATAAACATTTTATGAAAAATTCTTTAGTTGCACTGTCAGAACAAGTAAATTGGTAGAATTTGTCAAACTTTGACTAAAGGGATTGGTGGCGGAATATGTTCACAAATTTGAATCTTTGTCTTGTTTTGGTGCACATTTAATAAGTACCAATGAATATAAAGTGCACCAATTCATACAAGGACGCAAGGCTGAAATTTATAGAGGATTAAAGTTATCAGGCACGCAAAATGTGGCTTATTCAGCAGAAATAACCAATGCTCTCGAAGTAGAAGAAGCATAAGCTTATTATGAAAACAAAGGATTTTGGGGCAACCTAGCATAGGGGGATCGAAGAGACCCATTCAAAGAGAAAAGTCTTCTGCTATGCAAAAGTTGTTTTAAAATTTTTTTTATTAAAAATGTTCAAGTGTTTGATGAAAATAATCTAAACTTTTGGGGCATTACGAATATGGTGTCACAAAAAATCTTTGGTAGTATCTGGCTAATCCCAGAAAACTGTGCACTTCACCAATATTCCTAGGTTACGATACCCTTAACCCGTTTAACAAGAAAAGATGCAAACTTTTGGTGGACAAAAGAATGTGAGAATAATTTTCAATAACTAAAACAAAAATTAACAAATGCACTAGTTCTTTCACTTCTTGCAGAGGAATGTAAGTATTGCATATTCTATGAAACTTCGAAAATGGGGTTGGGATGCGTGTTTATGTAGGAAGGAAAAGTAATCGCTTACACATTGAGTAATTATGAACAAAATCATCCAACCCATGACCTGGAATTGGCTGTTGTGGTGTTTGACCTAAAACTTTGGAGACATTATTTATATGGTTGGCAGTGTGATATATTTACATATCACAAAAGTTTGACATACATTTTCACTCATATGGAAATAAATATGCGATAGAAGTTGTTAGAATTGGTAAAGAATTATGAATTAAATACCACTCAGGTGAAGTCAATGTGTTAGCTGATGCTTTAAGTAGAAAGTCATGAATGAGGAACTCTTTATCTGCACATTTGCAAGAGGAAATTGATAGATTGAGTTCAAAATAAGCTTCATGTCACTAGCGTCAATCATTACCTTATGACCTACGATATTGGAAAAAATTAAGAAGGCTCAAAATGAGGATTCATAGTGTGAAAAGTCCAAAATAAAGTATCAATTGAAGTTTCAAATTTTTTGGTATATGAAGATGGAGTAGTAAAATTTAAAGGACGATGATATGTTCCAGATAATAATGAAATACAGAAAGAGATATTATCTAAAGCACACTCCTCAACAATCGTTATACATCCAGGAAGTACCAAGATGTATAGGGATATAAGGGAGCAATTCTGGTGGCCAAATCTTAAAAGGGATGTTGCTAAACATGTAGAATTATGCTTAATATGTCAACAGGTTAAGATAGAACATCAGAGACCCGATGAAATTTTACAATCCTTACTTATACTAGAATGGAAATGGAAACAAATTGCCATAGATTTTGTAATTGGTTTACCCAAAACTATCAAAGGATATGATTTAATATGGGTAGTTGTTGACAGACTAACTAAGACAACTCATTTCTTACCAGTAAAAAGAACATATTCCATGGATCAATATGCAGAATTATATACTTAGAAAATATTGCACGAAATACCAGCATCTATTGTTTCAGATCACAATACTCGATTCACGACAGGTTTTTGGAAAAGTTTTCATAAAGCCATGGGCACTAAATTGACCTTTGGTACAACTTTTCATCCTCAGTCTGATGGACAAACTGAAAAGACAATCCAAATTTTGGAGGATATGCTACGTGCATGTTGAAAGATCGAATTTAACCTAAGAGGAAGGTGAATTAGGTTTTTAAACTTTTTCGTGTGATTATGAATTCTCTATTCATAAACTAAATTACCATAATAATAATAAGCAAAAAAAGCGAGAGTAAGAGAATTTGACACCGGGTTGTTAACGTAGTTCGACAAAGCACGCTTACGTCTACGCTTCAAGGTTCTCCCTTGAAGATGTATTCCTCGACCGTTCTGGGTTACAAGTGATTGAATGTTTCGGGTGTCAATCGGACAGTTACAACTGATTTGTAAGGCGTTACCCTTTTCACTCAATAACAAATTTCTCTCAAAAAATCACATGCTCTCAAGCTAACAACAAACTTTACCAAACAAATAATCTCACTAGGCTTATTCGGAGATTGTGTTTAGTACTCAAATATACGCACAAAAGTTGAGTCAGAAATTCGGCAGAGCTTCTCTATAATCGCATTCGGTGCCTCCATCCTTGGAGTGCCATGTATTTATAAAGTCTACAGTATTCGGACGTCCAAATTCCTTTTTGGTCGTCCTCATCCGATCATTGAATTATAGTCATTGCGCAAAACTGTGTGTTTTTGGATGCAGACCCTCGTCCCGACCTCTTCCGCGTTCCTCCAAAAAGTCACCAGAAAATTACAGATTCAATCTTTTGTCGTTCGCTATCGTCCGGGCCTCGACAGCGTTCGTCCGAAAAGTCTTCCCAGACTTATAGATTCAGAAGCTCGTCATCCGCTATCGTCCGAGCACGACTGCTATTGTCTGAAAACTACGGTCTGCATTGTTTGTGAGATTTGGAACGCATTCGCCTTGTCCCCGCTCATCCCAAAACCTGAACGACTTTTTACTAGGGTTTTTCGGTCGATTGTCTTCCACCTCACTCGTCTAAAAAATGTCTAGAAATGAATTATTTAATTTTGTATCGCACATCTTGAATTCTCTAAGTCCCACGATACATTCTACTCACCGCACGGACTTAGCAAAACTCATTAGACAATAATAATACCTTCATTAAGGGTATTTCCAATTTAAGCAAAATATATGAGTATTATAAATTCAACCAATAAATAACTTATAAACTCAATTAATAATGTTCATCGTCAAAATATAAATATGCCTAACATACTTAGGCTAACACATGTATGTTAGAATTTCAAGTCAGCTGGAACAAAATTCTATCGCTAGTTGAGTTTACTTACAACAACAATTACCAAACATCAATTGAACTGACACCATATGAAACACTATATGGGAGGAAATATAGATCCTGGTTGTATTGGAATGAAGTTGAAGTTAAGTTACTTATGTAATGCCCTAATGCGTTAAAAAAACTTTTTTTCAAATGCGTCTATTAAATTTGTGCTTTTATAAAAATCAATTGCAGCGGAATACTTTAAAATTTCAAATTCATTTAATGCATGATAAAATAATTTTAAACAATTAATGGTGCCCACATCTGAAAATCAACATTTAAGAGACTAGAAAACAAGTATTGACATAATTAGAGAAATTCTTTAACTACATTCTTTTAAACACCCATGATTAGATTCACTCTGACTATGTTTCAGCTTTCCCACGAGTACACCCCATCAACTACAACCCAAATTCTTTTGTCCTTCCAATTCAACATCGTCACCTATATCATAAGACACAACAAATGAGTCTAATACTTAACAAGGAATGTAAACGTAGATATGAACATGTAGTGTAACGTTTATAATATAAACTTTATTTTCAGTTAGCTTACTTTTATTTTCTTTCATTTAGCAAATCAGTTGTATAAGTATACAATTTTACACATAATTAAACCAAAGAGATAAACAACTTAACATATTTTGTCATCATCAAAAAGGAGGAGATTGTTATCCTAAGTGTGTTAGGCGTATTTATATTTTGATGATGATTAATACTAATAGAGTTAATAAATTATTTATTTGTTGAATTTATATTACACAAATATTTCGATTTATTAGAAATACCCTCATTTTTTGATGGAAACAATTATGTATATTGAAAAGATAGAATGAGAATATATGTTCAATCTATTGACTATGCATTGTGGAATGTGATTTTTAAAGGTTCATATGTGTCAATTAAAACTGAAAATGGTAAAAATGTGCCTAAACTAGATGATGAATATGATAATATGGACATGAGAAAATTGAGTTTAAACTCTAAGGCCATCAACTTATTGTATTGTGCATTAAATATAGATGAGTTTAATAGAATACAAGTATGTGAGAAAGCACGTGATATTTGGAGATTACTTGAGACCACTCATGAAGGAACAAATCAAGTCAAAGAAAATAAATTGAGTATGATTGTGCATGACTATGAATTATTTATAGTGGATAAAGATGAATCTATTATTGAAATGTTTACTTGATTTACTAACGTTATTAATAGTTTGAAAGTGCTTGGAAGGGTTTATCCAAATGAAGATCTTGATATGAAGGTCCTCCAATGTCTTCCGAGAAATTGGCAACCAAAGGTGACGGCTATCCTTGAAGCCCAAGATCTCAAAGTCCTAAGGATGGAAGAATTCATTGGCTCTCTCATGACACATGAGATCACAATGAGAGCCAATGAGAAGGAAAAGCTCAAAGAGAAGGAGAACCCGAAGAAGAAGACCATCACCCTCAAAGCCTCCTCAAGCAATCAAGAGGAATCCAAGGATGAGGACGATGAAGATGAGATAGCCCTCCTATCTCAGAAGATTAGCAAGCTCCTCCAACGAAGAAAGTGGTAAGGAAAGAAGAAATCCAAAGGATAGAAGCCACACAACGAAAAGGAGCTTACATGCTACGGTTGTGGAAAACTTGTGTAACACCCCGACTTTTTCATTTGGACAATTATCAGGGTATTACCGAGAACGTTCTAGAGCATTAAGTCTAGGGGTATTTCCTTTACATTTTTTCCCATTTACGCAATGTAATTAGACGAGGGGTGATTAGGATATTACATTGTGTATTATTACGTTTTAATTTATGACATGTACTTATGGGGTAGGAGTTAAGTGAGAAAATGTGAGGAAATACTGTCCAGGACGTTTCTGAACGCCTGTGGATGACACTGCGGACAAGTTGTCTCATTCGCAAACGCATTGCACACACGAGGAATGGGTTGGGACAACTCAGGACTTGATTCTGGGTCCTGACTGCACTATGTCATGGACTTTCAGACGAGTCTGGACGAGTGCAGACGTGGAGTAGCCTCATCCGATTTGCCTCTGTCCGATTTTGGGACACTTTCGGACGCATGCAGGCACTACGTGCGGACACCATATTGCATTCGAATGTCTTCAGTGAATAGTACGAAGAGAGTGGGGATGCCATTTCTCATCCAAAGCCACGATTTAGCCTGTGAGATTTTACTCTTCCGGACGAATGCAGATGTGACCAATGCGTCTGCACTCGTCCAAATTAGCCCAGACCTATGATAAAATAGGGCTTGAGATAGAGAATGATGTCTCCACACCCCTCCACGCTAGGGGATTGACCTCCTCTGCCCCCTCTAGGTACGATGTCCACTCCTCCTTCACGTATAAGCCATTCCTTCCATGGCTTTTCCCTCTTTTTTGGTTAAGTTTTCCTTTGGTCAAGAGGAGAGTTCTAGAGAGAGATACATGTGTGCGAGAGGGTCCGTGGAGAGGGTTCTAGTGAGTGAGGGAAATTGTGGGTTATCTAGTGGATGTGTTAAGTGGGTGAACGTGAGTGAAGAGTGGAGCTACTCCCTGCTGTCCGTAAGTGTGAGCTGCTGCTTGCTGTGGAGTGGCCGCTGGAACCGAGAGCTGCTGCTTGCTGGGGAGTTACAGCTGTCCCTGTTAGAGTTCTCCACTTAGGTAAGGAAATAGGGTGTCTTGGCTTGTGGAGACCCTACACCACAAGTGGGTATGCGTGAGTTATTTCCTTGTAGTTGATAGTCTTACTGATGCTCTATTAGTTGATAAGGTGATCTGCTGCTATTATTTCTTGAATGATAATCTGTACTAGAGTAGTGTTAGTTTCCCTGGATGAACTATTGTTATTATTTCTTGTATTCTGTTTCCTTGTTGATGGTTCTGTTGCTTGGCTCTCTGTTATTGTGTTGTTACTGTAAAAGTTTTATTTGATAAAAGTCAATGTCGTGAATGTTTATTGTGTGAAAGATGTGAGTAGAATGAGGAACTGAGAAGTACAAATGAGCTACAAGTCCCCTCAAATGTTCTGTTTTTCATTAATTACTTGATGTTTACTTTCATTCTATAGTTCTATGCATATATTATTCTATAAATTCCTTTCTATAATATGGCTATATGTCTTTAATTAAGATAACAATTGTATGGACATGTTTAATTAACAAATCAAGCATGTTTAGTTAATCTGTTAAGTAATCGAGAATCGACTAACCCAAATATGTTAAGCAACTAGAATAATGTTAGCATGCTTAACTAATAACTAGTCGTTAAATAACTAATTTGAGCATGTTAACTAGTTAATAAATAATTGAGTATGTAAACTATTTAGTTGAGCATGATTAATTGACTTAATTGAATTGATTGTTTATTGATGCATGTCAATTTATTAGAACAATTAACTAACTAGAATAATTAACTACACTCAAGCATGTTAATTAATTTAGATAATTTAATTGTACTCCATTTGAACATGTAATTGATTAGAATAATATAAACATGTTAATTTACTAGAGTAATTACCTAAAGTAATCAACTAGACTAGAGTATGTTAATTAATTAGAATAATTAATTAACTAGACTCATGTTAATCCATTAGAATAACTAATTAGAAGTATAATTGAAATCTTTCCTTGAGCATGCTTAATTAATAAATAACCAATATGTTAATCAACTAGACTTGAGCATGCTAATTAACTATGACAACAATTCGATTAACTAGTTAGCATGTTTAATTAATTAACCAACTAGAATAACTAGTAGTATGTTTGTTAACTAACTAGAATGAATTAACTAGTCATTAACTAGACTTTTATATGACTGGTCAAGCATGTTTAATTTAATTGCTAAGCATGTTTAATCCCTTAAACTATTACTTGAACATGTTTAACTAGTAAATAACCAGCATGTTAATTAACTAAGTCATGCCACGTTTAATTAACTAACTAGAACAAAAGCATGTTTAAATCATCTAGGATAATAATCGTAATTCATTCTTGAGCATGTAGATTGACCTAGAACAACTAACTATAACCTAGAACATGGAAATGAACTAGGATAGACTAATATTAACATGTAAGTTCTTCTTTGATAATATTATGTGCATTATCATTTACTGCAATTTCCTTTACTGTAATTTCTATAAATTGATGTTTTACTTCATTATGATGCTTTACTTTCTTAGAGAATAATAGAGAAGATGAAAGAAGAAGGAACTAAGTATGAACGAACTAAGAATTTCATTGATTATGTGAATGGATGTTTCTACATTACTTTGTTATTGTCTTCTAGGTGTTGCTTATAACTGATTATGATTACTTGTCCTTAGCATTTTATTGTTTACTAAACTTGAGCATGTAAATAATTAGAATAATATTACCATGTTAATTATGAGCATGTAAATAATTAGAAGAATATTAGCATGTTCATTATAAGCATGTAAATAATTAGAATAATAAATGTAGGAAGCATGTAAATAGACTAGGATAATAGTATTGTGTTCAATTAATTCTAGCATGTTTTCCTTGTTTCAATTCAGTGTTGTTCTCTAGTGTGTGCTTTCAATTTCCACTGTTCATTATATGCGCTTTCAATTATAGTTGCTTTCAATTACTTAAATGTGAACTTCAATTTCTATTATTGTTATGTTATAATGCATCATGCATCATGTTAGGATGAGAATGTATGATCATGCATCATGCTAATAGAAATCAATAGGGAGTGCCGCCGTGGGAGGGTACTCACATGCTTGAGTGAGGAGAATGTGAAAAATGAATGGGTAATCAGGTCTAATCTGGCAACTAGCATGCACCTAAGAGGCTAGTAGTTTGGCAACTAGTATGCACCTAGGAGGCTAGTCCATAATGGAATGAATGGGGAGTTGGTGGTTGGTGGGTAGTCCGATCTAGTCTGGCAGCTAGGCAGAGCCCCTACCATGACGGGAAAGGGACCTAGTTGCACACAGGAGGCTAGACCGATCAACTATACCACCCCATATGAGTCCTCCAATCTCTCACTCGATGTACAAGTAAAGAACGAACGAACGAACGTTCGTAATGAAAGGATTGGTTTAGGTGGCCCCCATTCCAAAGGAACTAAAGAGAGTCATAAGCATAGTTGCATTAAACCTTTTTCCTTACTAAGCCTTTTGGCTTACAGTTTAGTTGTGGTATTGGTGCAAACGATGAACAAAAAATGAAGCAGGGATGAGGGATTTGCACAAACGAGATTAGGGTTGGCCAGGCTAGGGCTAGAAGAGAAAACGGTTGTCATTAAATGGTATTTAATTGTTAGTTTTGAAATGTAGTATTTAATTGTTTAAGTTCATTTCTCAAATGATTTACGCTTCCGCAATGTTTGACATAAATGATTTTTATAATGCTTCTGCATTTTTATTTCATTTGATTTTCACAACGAGTTTAAAGAAGGGATAGTAGCTATCCGGTTTTAGCGTCACACTCTGATTTCATTTTATAAAGGAATCTTTTGATAATTTTAAATTTCTCACATTTTCAAGGAATTATGAAAATCTGGGTCGTTACAACCGGGGCATGTTAAAGCTGATTGTTTTCAAGAGAAGAAGAAGACGATGAAAGGCTTCAAGAAGAAGTCCCTTAAAGCTACTTGGGATGATAGTGCAGAAGAGTCATCATCCGAAGTTGAAGAAGTGGCCAACATATGCTTCATGGCCAAGGAGGATGAGGTACTTGATTCTTCATTTTATGATAATGATAATGATAGTGATGATGAAGAATTAGGTGATGAATTTGATGAATTGCTAGAAGAATTCAATTTGCTTAAACTTAAATATAAGAAATTGAAAAGGGAAAATGATTGTATTGTGAAGAAGCATGTTGAAAGTGTTCATTCGATTGAAAATGAAATTAGTGACTTGAAATTAAAAAATGATGAATTGAGTGAGTATGTTAAATTACTTGAAAATGAGAATGACATGTTAAAGGCTAGAAATGTTGATTTGAATAATGTGGTGCTTAATTTCACAAATGGGAGTAAGAATTTGAATATGCTCCTAGGTAAGCAAAAAATGACATTTGATAAGGCCAGTTTGGGTTATCAACCCCTATAAAAGAAAAAGAGTTATAAAAACGTTTTTTGTAAAATCGACTACTTGCTATACTTGTAATGCTATTGGTCATAAATCATTTATTTGTTCTTCAAAAGTGATTAAAAATAGAAATTTTGATAAGTTTATTTGGGTTCCGAAAGGAACCGAGTTTAACCCCAAAGGACCCAAAAAGATTTGGGTACCTAAAAAGTCAATATGACTTGTATTTGTAGGTTGAAGCCTCTCCCGCTAAGGATCAATGGTACCTGGACAACAGATGTTCGAGACATATGACGGGAGACTTCTCAAAGTTTATCTCCATCAAAGATAAAAAAAGGCAGTGTAACATTTGGAGGTAACCAAAAAGGTAAAATTATTGGAATTGGCATTATAGGTAATCTTTCTAACCCAATAATTGAAGATGTTTTACTTGTTGATGGTTTGAAGCATAACTTGTTAAGTATTAGCCAATTGTGTGATAAAGGATATAAAGTGATTTTTTAGGCTAAATCTTGCATGATTTTAGATGGTTCAAATGATAAAGTTTTATTTATGGGATATAGGCATGAAAACATATATGCAATTGATTTATCTAGTGTTTCATGCAATGTTGAAAAGTGTTTTAGTGCTAATGATTCTAACAATTCTTGGACTTAGCATAGGAGACTAGGACACGTAGGAATGGATACCTTAGCTTAGATTTTGAAAAACAATCTAGTTAGGAGTCTTCCTAAAATATTGTTTGAAAAAGATATAGTTTGTGATGCTTGTAAAAAAGAAAAGCAAATGAAAAGCTCTTTATCTTCCAAACAATACATCTCTACATCAAAGCCTCTCTAATTACTTCACATAGATCTTTTCGATCCTTCTAATATTTCAAGCTTAGGAGGAAAACATTATACATAAGTGATTGTGGATGATTTTTCACGTTATACATGAGTTTTCTTCTTAAGAACAAAGGAAAAAACCTTTGAAGTATTCTTTAGCTTTAGGAAGAAAGTCCAAAATGAGAACGAGCTTACCATTATCACTATTAGGAGTGATCATGGTGGCAAATTTGAAAATGATCAATTCTATGCCTTTTGTCAAAAATACGGCATTGAACACAATTTCTCTTTTCTTAGAATCCCTCAACAAAATGGAGTTGTTGAAGGGAAATATTGTTCTCTTCAAGAACTAGCACGAACTATGCTTAATGAGAATGATCTACCCAAGTATTTTTGGGTGGAAGCCGTTGCCACGGCGTGCTATGGTCTCAATCGTGTCTCAATCTGTCCTACTCTAGAAAAGACCCCTATGAACTTTGGAATTGTAGGACCAATGTTAGCTATTTCAAAGCTTTTGGATGCAAATGTTTTATTCTTAACACAAGGACAATTTAGGCAAATTCAATTCCAAGACAAATGTGAGAATCTTTCTTGGATACTCCTTCTCTAGCAAAGCCTATGGGGTCTTCAACAAAAGGACGTTAGTGGTAGAAGAATTCATGCACGTCACTTTTGACAAATCTATTCCTACCCCTAGCGTTGAGAAACATATCATAGAGTTAGAAAATGAATTAGAAAATCTTAGTTTAGGTGATAAAGGGAAGGAGATTCTTGAAAGTCCTCTTCAAGAATCTCGAGATCAATTCTTAGAGGAAACCTCAAATGTAGACAACCATGATGACTTACCAAAGGATTGGAGGTATGCTAAAAGTCATCCAATGGTTGATATTCTAGGTGATCCTAAGCTAGGTGTCAAAACTAGATCCTCCCTTAGAAACATGTGTGCCAATATGACATTCATTTCTCAAATAGAGCCTAAGAATTTCAATAAGACTAAAATCTATAAAAATTGGTTATTAGCTATGCAAGTGAAATTAAACTAATTTGGGAGGAACAATGTTTGGAAACTTGTTCTTAGGCCAAATGATCACTCTATTATTGGAACTAAATGAGATTTTTAGAATAAGCTAGATGAAAGTGGGATAGTAGTTAGGAATAAGGCGAGACTCATTGCAAAAGGGTACAATCAAGAAGAAGGAATTGATTTTGAGAAAACTTTTGCACCAGTTACTCGTTTAGAATCTATTAGAATGCTTTTGGCCTTTGCTTGCTATAAATTTCATTCTTTATCAAATAGATGTGAAGAGTGCTTCTCTCAATGGTTTTATTATGGAAAAAGTCTATGTTGAGCAACCTTTAGGATTTGAAGTTCATGATAAATTAGACCATGTTTATAAACTTCATAAAGCCCTTTATGGCCTCAAGCAAGCACCAAGAGCTTCTTACGATAGGTTAAGTAAATTCTTGAGAGAAAGAGATTTCATCTTAGGAAAAGTATATTCTACCCTATTCATCAAGCACAATGATGAAGATATTTTGATTGTGCAAATCTATGTCGATGATATCATAATCGGATCTACCAACGAGACACTTTGCAAAGAATTTGTGAATTTGATGCAAAGTGAATTTGAAATGAGTATGATGGACGAATTGAAATTTTTCCTTGGTTTGCAAATAAGACAATCTCAAGATGAGATTTTCTTAAATCAAGAAAAATATGTCAAGGAGCTTATCAAAAATTTGGTATGGACTCCTTCAAACCTTCTAATACTCTCATGAGCACATCCACAAAATTGGATAAAGATGAAAATGGAAAAGATGTGAAAATAAAGAAATATTATGGCATGATTGGATCTCTTATATATTTAACTACAAGTAGGCACGATATTCTCTTTAGTGTGTGCTTGTGTGCTAGGTTCCAATCCTCACCCAAAGAGTCACACTTAAATGCCGTTAAAAGGATTCTCAAATATTTAAGTGGGACTAGTAGTCTTGGATTGTGGTATCCCAAGCGTACTTCTTTCGATTTGATTGGGTATACCGATTCCGACTATGCTGGTAGTCTTGTTGATAGGAAGAGCACTAGTGGTACTTGTCAATTTCTTGAAGAATCTCTAATTTCTTGGTTCTCTAAGAAACAAAATTTGGTTGCACTTTCTACCACCGAAAGTGAATATATTGCAACCGAAATTTGTTGCGCTCAATTGCTTTTGATGAAGCAAACTTTGAAAGATTATGGACGAATCTTTAAGAGTATTCCAATCAAATGCGACAACACTAATTCAATTAACATCTCTAAAAATCCAATTCTTCCCTCATGGACAAAACACATTGAGATTAGACATCATTTCATTCGTAATCATGTGTCAAAAGGAGACATTACTCTTGAATTCGTAAACACCGAAAATAAACTCTAGACGAAAAGACCTTTTGTGGTATACGAATTCAGTTGGGCTTAATGTTTCTTGATCAATCAAATTAGTAATCCATTAAGTTGTAATTCAATTTTAAGTTTTTAGAGCCATTTAGGGTTAGAAAATTCGTTGTATAAGTGTGGACACTCAATTTTTCAAAATTGTCCCGAATTGTCTTTTTCAATCGACCTAAAACATTTTCGGTCAACCAAATTGTGTTTAAATCTATTTTAAGGCTAAATTGTGCCCTAACCCCGATAAGACCTCTCTTCCTTTCTTGCAAACTCCAGCGATTTCCAGAGATTTCCATCAATTTCCAGAGTGATTTCCAGCCTCCTCTCATGATTTCCAGCTGTTCTCTTCAATTTGTACGGTATACTTCCACTCTCTTAGGTTTTCCTTGTGATTTCCTTCAATTTGTCTCTCAATCTCTATCAATGGCAAACTGTCCATCTAGGAAATGTAACTCTACAACCAATCCAAATAATCCTATTATTCCTTCTGTCAATAGGTCCCGTTCATTTACAAATGATCTTTGTAGGACTAGAAATGAGGAGGAATTCAAGGAACATTCTTTGATTTTATCTCAACAAATCCGTTGAAATTCAAGAGTTTTCTCTATGGAAAATAGATTAAACTCTCTTCACATGATCTCAATGTCTTCTTAGATTGTGGGGTTGGTCTCTTGCGTGAACCTTACTTGAATGGGAATGTTGTCCCCGACTTCCATAACACCAAGGTCGGTAATCATTTTCTTGAGCAAATCCTAAAAGATCCTATTGGAAACTTCAAGTTGAGACCAAGGCCAAGCATCTCAACATTAGAGCTCATGTGATCCATCACACTAATACTTACAATATTCTTCCTCGTGATGGTCATCGAGACCACATTGGCTATATGAATATGTATGTTCTGCAGCGTATATATAGTGAAACCCCTTTCAATCTTGGCTATCTTATCTTGTACCAAATGATTGAGGTTGTTGATGGCCACACAAAATCATTGCCCTTCAATATCCTACTCTCCAATCTTTTTCAATCGATGGATATTTTCATTCCCTCTTCCAAGCCATTGTTGTCTATACGGAGCATGGACATCAATTCCATTCAGACTTTGGGTCATATGTGTGATAGCCCGCCCTGTGAAGGCCATGAAAGGCCTAGGTGTGGGTCCGACCCATAATAGTGGGGGTGTACAATCCCACATCACTTGGGAGAGTAAAAAATGCATGGTTTATAAGTAGGATTCCCCTCCCTACCTAGTACAACGCGTTTTGGGATAACTGCTGTATGCTTTGGTTCCAGGAATAAATCTGTGAGGTCCATAAGCCTTGGGATGGGGCCAATGCTCGGGCTGCAACCCATAAGCCTTGGGGTGGGGATTGAGCTCTAGGCCAAAGTGGACAATATTGTACTAGGAACACCGAGGCGTAACAAATGGTATCAGAGCAAAATCCCAACCGGAAGTGTGGCCGACGAGGACATTGAGTACCCAAGGGGGGAGGGAGATTGTGACAGCCTGCCCTCTGATGGTCAGGAAAGGCCCAGATGTGGGTCCGACCCATATCAATAGGGGTACACAATCCCACATCGCTTGGGAGAATAGAAAATGTATGGTTTATAAGTAAGGTTCCCCTCCCTACCTAGTACAATGTGTTTTAGGATCACTATTGTGTGCTTTGATTCCAAGAACAAATCTGTGAGGTCCTTAAGCCTCGGGGTGGGCCAATCCTCGGGATGCGACCCATAAGCCTTGGGGTGGGGATTGAGCTCTGAGCCAAAGTAGACAATATTGTACTGAGAATGCTGGGAAGCGTTACAGTATGGGCTTTGTTATGGATAGGGATGGATAATGGGTTGTGAAGCCTAATCGTGTCCCTTCCACTTCTACCGACGATATTCCCTATCCTAACGACGCAGAGGAACTAATGCTATCTCTTCTGTCCACTGAACCTAGTCCCTTCACTCGTCATGAACTTTATGCCTCCGCCTCCGACATTGCTAGACTCCAAGAGACCTTGAATAATCAATCAGAGTTTATGGCTCATATGATGACTACCTTCTCTGCTCAGTTTGATGCCTTGGAGAGGCAAATGGATGACACTGTCGTGGTGTTTGGACCAACGGTGCCCCATCTTCGTCAACTCATCAAGACATTCCATAATCCCCAGCTCTACCAATGATGTCGAGCTTCCCGATGTTGAGATTTATGATTTTAGGTTTTAAGTTTGTAGTTGATGTGTGATTTTTAAGTTTGTAATGACTATTTGAACTAGAACTTGTAACCTTGATTTGTATTTGAACATCTATTTTCAGTTTGTGTCTGTACTCTAACTTTGAAATGTTTGGTATATCTCTATGCTTGGCACTAAAATTTCTTAGATTCAATCATTTTTTTGCTTTAACTTTCATGGATGTATAACTTGATTTCCGCCTTTAGATACGTTGGATAATTGACTAGGCATGCATCTTGGATATTTGGATTAGTTTGATTGCTTTTATAGGTTAATTTTGCATTTTATGGGAGCATAAAAACAAACTTTACCATGCCAAATTTTTTAAAAATAATTCTCTCTTTAACTCTATTTGACATTTATTAAGGGGGAGCATTGTATTTTGATAAACTTCTCATACCTCATTACTCATTTTGATTGAGACAAAAAGGTGGTGAGTTTGGTTAAGTTTGGTAAGAGTTTGGTATAAGGGGGGAGTTTGAAGCATGTGTCGTATGACAATTTTCTTAGAAAAAGTATTGTATATATTAAGGGGAAAAAATCAATTTTTACCAATACAATTTTACACGTACTTAGACCAAAGGGATAAACAACTTAACATATTTTGTCATCATAAAAAAGGGAGAGATTGTTAGCCTAAGTGTGTTAGGTGTATTTATATTTTGATAATGATTAATAATAATAGAGTTAATAAGTTATTTTTTTGTTGAATTTATATTACGCAAATATTTCTATTTATTGGAAATACCCGCAAAATGGGTATTATTAATGTGCAAACAAGTTTATCTAAGTCTATGTAGTGTTTGCACATCATTGTGGGACTTACAACATTTAAAGGAAAATTAAATGATTGTTGAGGTTGAGCTGCGGATGCAAGAGAAGTGACCAAAACTAGGTTTTGGTCTGCCGGTCGCAGTGCGGTCGAGAGGAAGTCAACTGAAACCTCAAGCAGATCAGCCTTCAGTGTTTTTGGATGGAGCGAGGACACGATAATGCGTCCAATCTCTCAAGCTCAGCTGTTCATGGGTTTTCGGTCGTGACGCGGTCGAATCAGTAGATGAGTAACTTGACTGAAATGTCTGAAGTTTTGAATCTGTAATATTTGGACATTTTGTGGACGAGATGCGACCAAGGCCAGGTCGAACCATGCGACCGAAAAAGCGCCAGTTTCAAATATGTAAGATTTGTCAATTTTGCAGTCGAGGCCAGGTCAAAGTCTGCGTCTGAAAATGCACCAGTTTCGAATCTATAAGATTTGGTGATTTTGTGGTCGAGTTGCGGTCGAGCCCCAAGTTGAGCCCAGCGACCGAAAAAGCATAGAATTTTCTAACGACTAGTTTTCAATGGTCGGATGAGGTCAAACCGAAAAGATTGGGGCGACTGAAAAGTAGAGATATTATAAATAGAAGGCATGGGTACCAAGTGAAAAAGCGACAAAACTCTGCCAAAATTCTGACACAAATTTTAACTTACAATTGATGTATGAAACACAACCTCCACATAAGCCTAGTGAGATTCTTTGTTTGTGAGGTTGTTTGTAAAAACGTGAGAGCTTTATTTTCGAGAAAATTGTACTCAGCAAAAAGGGTAACTCCCTAAGAATTAGTTGATTGTAACAGTACGATTGACACTCGTGAAGTTCAATCAAGTGTAACCCATAGCGGTTGAGGTGAATACATCTTCAAGGGAGAATCTTGAAGTGCGAACGTATACGTGATTTGTCGAACCACGTTAACAACTCGGTTTCGTATTCTCTAACCCTTCTCTTATAGCTCTTAATTATTGTGCTAGATAAGATTATAATTGTGATAATTTATTCACGGTTAGAGAAATTCATAATCGCACAAAAAAGTTTAAAAACCTAGTTCACCCCCCTCTTAGGTTAATTACGATCTTTCAGGTATTTCTAATGAAGATCAATATAAATATAAAGATAATACAATTAAGTATATTCAAAAGATAAATAACTTATAATTCAATTCAAACATTCATCATCAAAACAATTAAGCCTAATGACTCTTACGCTAACAATTATAAGATTATATAAGGACTGTTAAATTAGGAGAAAGATGTTCCCGCGAATGGGAAAGATTCCTTCCAGGAGGGAAGTGGCCACGCTTGAAGGTAAAACATCATTGTTTTGGTTAAACGAGGGTGCCTACAGTAG
This sequence comes from Begonia loranthoides, assembly GCA_022433065.1. NCBI lineage: Eukaryota > Viridiplantae > Streptophyta > Magnoliopsida > Cucurbitales > Begoniaceae > Begonia > Begonia loranthoides. Next base: position 4,714,607 of record CM039475.1, read on the forward strand.
CAAATATAGTCATGGTAGCATTGAACAGGGAAATTCCAGGAGTGTAGGCATCTGTGGAAAGAGCTAACACCTACTTATATAATGACACGTGTGTCCACAAATGAAAAAGTATCTGTAACGACCTGGATTTTTCTTACTTAAAAAATCGCTTAAAATTAAAATTTTTCTTTTCTTTTGTAAAACAGCGAAAAACCTTTTTAAATTGTGATCAGAGTTCTTTTCTAAAAATTCAGACCATTAAAAATCTTTTCCTTAGACTCGTTATGAAAATCTTTATAAGCAGTGGAAAGCTATAATTATAAAATCTTTGCTCAAAACGTAGCGGAAGCGTAAATAATTCATTTAAGAAATACTAAACAAATTGTTATGTGTTAGTTATAAAACACTTTTCCCTTTTACTTTCTTTAGCCTAGCCAGCCACAAGACCCGCCCGTGCAAATCCTTCATCAATTTCTCCTTCACCTATTCTCGTTCGTGCACTTACACCACAATCAAACTGTGAGTCTAAGGCCCAGCAAGAAATGATATATGCAATATGATGTATGCCTCTAACTCGTTATGTCAGGATGGATTCCACCAAAACTGTTCTTTTCTTTACCGTTACATACATTACTTGTACATCGAGCTAGGACATTGGAGGAATATGTGGTATAGAGAATAGTCTCTTTGTCGGCATCTAACCACCTGGGGTAGACAGGCTCTTGCGGCCCGACAAGGAAAGAACATAGTTCTCTCACAACCCAATAAAGGAAGGACATAATTCTCGAGTCTACCTAGTTAGATCTGAACTACCTCTCCATCCTCCAATTCCCTTTACATTCATTTTCTTTATCCATTTTCTCTCACATATGAATATCAACCCACGCGTAGCATTCCTAGGGTTTCTATTGCCATAATGCATGTCAATGCGAAACAATAATCACAACAATATAAAAGCATGAGACATGGAAAATCTACTAACATGCTATACATGGCGATATGCTATAAAACATGCTTGGCAAATAAAGGAATGAACAACTATATAGACATGCTCGGCAATTTAAAGGAAACAATATCAATATACTAACATCCTAAATATGCTTAGTAATTAAAGGAAGTAGCACTATATCAAGAATCCTAAACATGCTTGGCAATGAATAGATAACATAAGTGAGCATAAGCGTGATGAATAAAGACAGTATAATATCTAGTAAGTGAAGCATCAATGGAAGGTGTAACAAAGCATTATATTTGATAGATGCATTATCAAACCATCCAAAAACATATATTCAAGAAATTAACACAGAAGACACTGCTTGTGGTGTAGGGCCTCCACTGGCCATGACTCAATCCCAATTCTTACCTCGAAGCTTTAACGCATATTAGCACTTAAACGTTATCCTTCTTCTCTTTTTCAATACTTTTACAATTCAATAACATTTACTTATTAGTAGCCACAACTTATTAATTTCATTGTCTTTTCCTATCCTTAATTGCATACTAGTTCTAGGAACCCATTGTCACCCAAAATGGAATATAACCTATCTCAATAAATTAATCCAAACCGTAACAATACAGCGAAGCAAAACACAACCCAATTAATTATCTTAACATGGAGAATATGTGACCTAACCAACGCAACAGCAGTTAAAATCGTCCAAACGTGCAGAGCGTATATCCAACATGTAAAACACTTAACTTTAATCTCACAGTGCATGAATTTAATTCAATATACATTATAATATCTTCATAATTTAATCCGAGGCAGAACCAATCAATAACATAGAATACAATCCCAAAGAGTGTATGCCTAATACACTCACACACAACAACAATCGGCAGAGATATTATCCAACAACAACTAATAGAGTGCAAATCTGCAGCAAAACTAAATCCAACATAATCATGTTTTTGGAAATAACCAACAGAACATGTTTGTTATTCTTTTTATCCAAATAGAACGGCAGCAGTAAATCACCCATTGATAACTGCAGCGAAGTACAAAACGCAGAGTATATTCATGCTTCATTATTAAATAATAAGGACAGTAGTTAAAACCACCCAAAACAAATAACCAAAAGCTAATCCAAAAATCAACACAACAGCAGATAGCATTGACCACATGCTTTAATATTCCAAAAATCCTACAACAAACTACCATAGCTAGAAACCATGGATCCAAACATCTAAGGCAGCAGAGAAGGAAGTTCAACTTACCAACCAAGAGGCCAAAAGGGAGCAACACCCAATTCCAAAATGCCAGAGAACATACGGCTTAGCCCTTCAAAGCCTTGAAAACCATCCAACCAAATTATAGAATATTCATTCCTAATATTAACCATAAAGTAGTTTGCAGAAATCACTCACCAGGTGTAATGCCCCGATAATATTTTTCCTGTATAAGTGATGTAATTATTTTTTTTGAATGATTAAAATATTACATTGCGTGCCGATACGCGTTAATTTATGCCGTGTATATATGGGGTAAATATTGTGGAATAATTGAAGTATGAAAAATTGGGTATAAATGCATAAAATAGAGATTTCGGACGCAGGGGATAAAATGTGTAATTCGAAGAATTCGGACGCAAGCAAACGAGGAGTCGTGTCCCAAAAAGCATGGCACGGCGTCCCCGAGTTTTGGGATGACGCAGGATGAGACTCCACGTCCAAATTCATCTGTCGCTTGTAAACGCAAGATTTCGGACGATGGCAGACACAGAAAGTTTGAATCTCTTCATTGTTTGGACAGTTTCAGACACACTCGAGCAAAGGCGAGAACATCCTCCTTCATCCAAAAATGCTACTCTATCTTGAGAAATGAGGATTTTGGATGAACGCGGATGAGGCAAGAATGTCCTCCTTCGTCCAAAAAGTCCCTATTTTACGAATAAAATAGGTTTTAAATGAAAGAGCATTTGTCATGTAGTCCATCAAACACACTATATAGACAAAGGAGACGACTCCCCACGCCTAGACCACGCCTCCTCCACGTCAAAGCCAGCTCTCCCTCTCCGTTTGGTGTTCATATGTCGCACCAGGTAAGGCTCATGTTTTAAGTCAGCCTCCCCTAGGTTCTTCTCTACCATTTTTCATCTTCAGCTTCCTTGTCGAGAGAGAGAATTCTCTAGAGAGTTGTGGGAGTACTCTCTGAGCTCGTGAGTGTTTTGTGAATCATACGTGAGTGAGTGGAGGTTCTGTAAGTCAAGGGAATGCCAGGATTGTGCTTGGCTCATTGCTGCCTCTGTTGTCTACATAGGATTTCTTCAACAATAAGCACACTAAAGTAAGGTTTGGGTAGAGTCTTGGCCAGTGGAGGCCCTACCCACAAGTAGTGTCTGTTTGTTTCGTTGTTTATATTCTGTATTTTTCCTTTACTACAATTCAATGCTTTGTTTGATAGAGGAATGGATAATGCTACTGCTATGATACAAATTGATGAAATGAACTCATGAATTGAGAACAAGTGATGACAGGATACATAGGAATTAGCAGTAAATTTCTTCATGGGTAGTAATTTTGTTATGTTAGAAGTGTCGTATAACATATTGCTTATTAATATAATAGACTCAATCAATAATGTTGTTAATGTTTGGTACTGGTTAGGAGCTGTATTTTCCTTTAACATGACTATGCATAATAAATCTCTAATATGATATGTTTAATCTTTAGTAACCCTAAACTAAGTTGTTAACTCTAGTTGAAAATAATGTCGTTAAATCATGTTTTACTTTCAAATGTACGCTATCATTAGCCTACTATCATGTTCTTAGCTCATATCAATTTACTAAGCATGTTTTCAGTTAATTGTCGATTCCACGTCTAGTTAATATTATTAAGCATGCCTAATTAGTTGAGTAGCTCGTTACCATTTAACATTTTATCTCAGTTCAATAGCATGCTCAATCTATCATTTCTTTTATTGCTATGTTCTATATATTCAAACATGTTATTCGTTGTTTTAATTCGTTTCTATATTCGTTCTTTTTATTCACTTTCAATTACAGTTATTCATTGATATTCACTGTTAAATAATCATTATTTTTATAATGTATCAACATGCATCATGATAATATAAACAAGTAAGAAGTACCATCTCTAGGGTGGTACTCATATGGATTACGTAAGGAAAACTGATAAATGAAAAGAATGAAAGGAAAAGAAAATGGGGAGTTAGGGGACGAACGGGTAGTTCGGATCTAATCAGATAGTCTGAACTAAGTCTCCTCCCTTGTCAGGAACGAGACCAGCTACCTTAGGTGGTTAGAAGCCGACCAAGACTATACCTTTAACACAGGTTCCTCCAATCTCTCACTCGACGTACGAGTTATGGAAGAATGAATGAATGAACGAAAGTAAAGAAAAGAATTGTTTGGGGCGGTATCCATTCCAAAAAGAATTAAACAGAGGCATAAAGCATACTGCATACCTATAACACCCCGACTTTTTAAGTTGGATAATTATTTTTATCGGGGTATTACCAAAGACGTAATTGTCAATTATCACCGAGCGATATTTGAATTAAATCGAAAATTTAGATTGAGGTTGAGAATAATTTAATTAAATAAAGGATTTAATTAAATTATTAAAGATGAAATTATTTGATAATAATTAGGGTTAAGTTAATGGGGTTAATTGAAATTTGGGTTGATTAATATATTATCTTTGATATATAAATATATAAGTATGTAATATTAATTAAATAAAAGGAAGGACTGATTAAATAAAGTATTCATAATTAATGGAAATTGAAGTATTATAAAATAAAAGAAGAAATTAATTTGAAAGAAAGAGTGGATTTAAGTTAAAGAAATTGGTTGGAGGAAGATGGAGTATTGAATCGATTCGGTTTGGGTTGTTGTGGTTTGGTTCACGAATTAGAAGAAAGGCTGAAAGGGGAGGATTTATTGTCTTGCAATCTGTTGAGAAGAGAGGAAGAGGAATCGGGACAGCGAGAGAGGAGATCAGGCGACGACAACAACAATCCAACAGCGCTGGTGGGCGACGAGCGACAAGAGCGAGCGAGCAACGGCAACGGCGGGTTCATCGTGAGCGACGCCCAGGCGCGGAGGTTCGCAGTTAGGGCTTGTGTTTGGGCTCCATTAGGCGACTGTTTCCTACGGCGATTCAAGGTTTGTCCAGTTGATTTCTTCATTCCCCCTTGTGTTTTGTTGGTCGGACGTTGCAGGGAATGATCGTCAGCAACGATTTGTGATGGCCAGTGATGGTTCGCGATGGCCTGGGGGCTGGTTTGGGTAGGAATCGGCTGGGGTTTGGTCAGGCCTGTGGTTCAAGACGAACCGATTTGTTTGGTTGTCTTTCTCTGGTATGTGTTGGCTGGTCGACAAAATGGGTTTTAGTTGAAAGGATTGAACAACGAGTTTTGGCCAAAAAATCTGGTTATGTGGCTGGAATCGTGGCATAACTGCCTCGAGTTGTTTTACATTTCAAATTTCCATTTGTGTTTATATTCAGGAGAGGCAAAGAGAAAGGGCAGAAATGGAGAAGAATTTCTCTCGGTGAGCTGGGTGCTCTCTAGAACATGTGATGGAGCTGCCGTGAGCTGAACCGTGAATGGGAGCAGGAGCAACTGTTGCTGCGTGGAGGGGAGTTGCTATCCCTATTTTTGGTTCTTCAATATGGTAAGATTTAGGTGTGTCTTGGCCAGGTGGAGGCCCTACACCGCAAGTGTGTGCATGAGTTGTGGTTGTATGGTTTCTGTTGTTAGATTTTCTGTATTGGTTGGTTGTCTTCTGTCATTAGTTTTCTCTGTAGCATTGCTAATTCCCTGAGATACTCATTGTATGTTTTCTATGCCTGGTTGTTGATTAATTATGTTATACTATAATTGCTAGTTATTTAGGTTAATAATGAAAATGCTTGTTGATAAATGGATAAATCTCTGTTGTGAAATCCATGGTTGATTTCCTTGCTGTTTATTATGTCCTTGTGTTGATAGGGTAGAATGCTAGATTACTATGATGCTCTGTGATGTCTCCTTTGCTGCTCCTCCATTGTTAGTCTGTGTGTTCTACTTTGTTTGAATGATTTGTAGTGTTGTAATTTCTCTGTTGATGGTTTCAGTCGTTAAGTTCCTTGTTGTGCATAAATATTGAGCATGCCACTTAATTTGAGTAGTTATAACCAGTGTAATTAACTAATATATTGAGCATGTTAACCCAAATGTTAATTCGGCAAGCATGTTAACTTAATTGATTTAGTCAACCAAAGTAGGCAGATGAGTTAATTAATATAGCATGTTAATAAATTAAGATAAAAATTTCTCAAGCACGTTGTATTGTTTTGATTTAACTATTGTCGTGAGCTCTTATGTTCGTTATGGTTTTGCTTAACTCCTTGAATGTACTGATAGGGTAACTCCTTGTATGTGCTTTTATGGTAGTATCATGACGATAGAAACAATTCGGAACACCACCAGGGGGGGCCACACGCCTTGAGTGAGGAAAAGCACTAATCTTTCCCTTGTCGGGATCACAAGACTAATTAACGTAATTAATTAGAAATCATAGGATTCCCCTAACTCTATGCTCTATGTACGAGCTATTCCTAAAATACGTAACTAGGCCTAATATACGAAAGTAAAAGATTGGCTTGGGGCAGACCCATTCCAAAGAATTAAAGAGAGGCATTTCATCCCACTTAAACCCATTTTCTTACTAGGCCTTTAGGCTCACGTCTTACTTGCGGTGTAGATACACGTACGCACGGAGTCCTCGAGTAAATAAAGAAAAAGTTGATGATGGATTTGCACGAGCGAGCTTGTGGTTGGCCAGGCTATGAGAAGTGAGAGATGATCGGGTTGTAATTTAATTAAATTAAGTTTTCTTAAGTGTAATTAAGTTGTATTTATTTGTATTTCTTAGTTCTTTCTCAAACAATTTAATTAACGCTTCCACAAATGTTTTTAGTTTTGCAACGTTTTAAGTGTTTCTAACAACTCGGCTTGCACTCTGATATGTTTTGATCAAAATTTTACATATTTTTAAATGTATGAAAATCTGGGTCGTTACAATACCCCCACTCTTTACTAGGCCTTTAGGCTCACGTTTTACTTGTGGTGTAGACAACTGTCAAGAAATGATAATGTCAGGAGTAGAGGAGGATGCGTTTCCCATGGAGTCTGCAGGCTATCCAGACGAATCGCAACCTGAGTAGGATTATGGCTCGAAAGAAAAAGGAAAGAATTTACTATTTTGAAATGGCTTGATAAAGGACACGGTTTTGTAAAATATTAACTCTTACCCTAACCTTCAAACTATGTTTTGATTTTTAGTTATATTTCCACTTTCAACTCTGAACCTTATTCCACGCATCTAATGTTTCCGCTTTACTTTGATTTATTTATGCTATTTAGATTTCCACGCAAATCCTAAGTTTTACTTTCACCCGTTTTAAGTAAACAAGTAAATAAAAAGAAAAACTTTTACACTGCAAATTTAGAGGAAAAAATAAGGAAAAAGTAAGGTCAAGAAAGTACAAATTTGACTAGGGATGTCACACCAGGAGGACCCGAGAGGAGGGAACTGAAGGCCACACCCACACACACCAGCAAGCTTTCACAGTTTGCAGGACCGAGAGGATTCCACCTCACACAGTCACTCCGCCAGCCCTCACACTCCGCTCCCTTCTCTGTAATCCAATTCTTCTCCTCACTTCTCCTTTTTTTAGAAAGCACTCTCTGCTCTGTCTCTATTTCTCTCTCAGCTTAGCTCACTCGAGACCTTTCTTCTCACAACTTTTCCCCTTCTCCGCATTTCTAATTCACTAGAGAGGCACACCTCGCCATGCCTCATATGCCCACGCACGTCCCAAGCCATACCCAGTCTCTTCTCCATTCCTCCACGCACGTCCACACTATTGCCTTCTCCAAAGCAAGAACCAACACGGACAGAACCATAAGCCAGACCACAAGCCTTCAGTCATTCCAACATGAAACGTCACCCTTGTCCTTCATCGCACTGGTTGTAGCCTCACCATCGCCGCCCTTCTGTCCCTATCTGTCGTCGCCAGTTAGCCAAAATCTACGAAGCATCGATTGAATGCAACTCACCTCAACTCGGCGCTAGAAATCGCAACGCATGGAAGGAATCATCCCATAGCCCCAGCGTTCCACCGACGCAACCCGCACCACAGCTTGTGTCCATCGTCATCACATGCTGCCACCGGATTGCATCGCACGCCCATAGTCGTTTCGCGACATCATCAGCAACCCGAGCTCGAGCTGGAGCTCCCTCTTCTCCCTCTCGTCTCCCTCGTCTCCCTCTCCCTCTCCTTCCTCTTTCTTTGATTTCCAAACCAGACCACCAATCAGCATAAACCGATTCGGCTGAACCAGTTCAACCCTTCACTTCCCCCATTTAATTCCCATAATTTTAATTCTTCACTTAATTAATTAAACAATCCATTTAATAGTTCACTTTCATTTAATTAACTTTTTCCTTAATTAAATTATTTTTGATCCATTTCTAATTCTCCATTTATTCCAAATATTGTTTAATAATAATTGTCAGCGCAATTTAAATTTCCCATTAATCTCACTTTCTTTCCTTCTTTTAGCAAAGAACCGGGCACTCATTACTTTTGGACCGAGCCGAATCAAACCGGTTCAATCCATATTTCTCCCCTTTGTTTTATCCCATTTTTCGGTCGAGAAAGGCGTCTGAAATCCTCGACTGCATATCGATCAAAAAGTTACCGAATTTTGATAGATTCAAATCCTCCACATCCGCAACTCAACCGCAATTCATCTGCAGTGTGACCGAAAACCCAAAATGCAGATAGAAGTGCATTTCAAACGCAAACCGCCGTTCCCAACTTCGACCTCGATAAGACCAAAAATGAAAGTGTGAACCGTAACACATTTCGGACGCAACCCCCCAACTGCGTTGTCGACCGCAGTGCGACCGAAAACCCAAAATACACATTTCATATTAAAATTTGTACTGTAATCACACCCAACAATTTTCCATACGTTCACACGGTGTTAATCCAACAGAATACCGTCTCGCAATATAATATATTTATTTTCTCAAAATTCATTACATTATATAAACGGGGAAAAATTAACGGGGTATTACAGTATCTGTAGTAGACAAGTAAAAAAAGAAACACTGTCGTTTTGGAAAAAGGGGCGTGAAGCGGAGTATCCGTGGATGGATAAGTGTTTGCGAATGGAATAAGTGTTTAAGGATTCTGTGACATGTGTTTTCCACAGTAACGAATGTATCTGTGGAAGCTAAATGACGAGATATACATCGTTGTTCTAAGGTAAAATCGAGGAAACAAGTATTTGAGGCTGTGTGTTTGTCTGAACCGAATGTCAGGTAGTCGGCAAAACGCTGGGTGCGAAGCACCTGTGACATCACTAAATAATTATTAACACTAGAATTCTATGAATAGGAAGGTTGTAATGTTCTGATGAGGATTAGCACCAAATTATGGACAAAGAAAAATTTGACACCTACATATTCTCTCTCTTTCCCGCCGGCTATATAAGAAGGCAGACTGTGAGGGTAGACTACACCAGAAACATATTTGTAGGTAGACTGTAAGGGTAGACTACACCAAAAACATATTTGTAGCTATAGGTTGAAGGATTACTTCTCTCTCTGGAAATTTGAAAGATAGGGAAGAAAATGGGTAAGTAACAATTGCGTGTTCTTGGCTTAACAGTCTACATCAAGAGTACTAGGCAATTATTTAGAATCTGTATAACTATTTATTTTGCTTCTAAGATATTTTTTGAAAATATTGAGATAATGAACTGTGGGTTTACAAAGAAATGACTGTTCTCTGTACCAAATTTTTGGTACTGTGTTATTGCTGTTTATCTAGAAACTTGAAGTTAATTGCTTGTTTCAAATGTTTGGCATTATATTATTGTTGTTTATCCAAGAACTTGATGATAATTACTCATGCATCATGAGCCTGTTAAAACATGTAAGAAATATTAATAAAATATGTAAAGGATCGAGTGTGGCTAGAATTGCATTTGGTTGTCCCGCAAGAGGTAGACCAAATGGTGTCTATTCGTCCCTGAACTATGCCCAACGATCGGACTGGCAAGTGAAAGAGAAGAAAATTGAAATTAAACATATTGCATATCATATTGTTTGTATGAATAATGTGTTATGAATCGTGTGCATGTTTGTTTCTCTTTGCTTACTGAGTATTTAGACTCATAGTTAAACCTGTGATGTATAAGCTAATGAGGACACACATATGGATAGACATGACGAAGATATCTATGGAGGAAGCATTCGGAAGATTGTATGCATGGCTTGTCACGATAGCATCAACGAGAGGAGGATGGTTCATAAAGTGTAGTTTATGTAACAGAGGGGTCTTAGAAATCTAGATATTTTAATAATGTAAAAGGGCTATTTTTTATTCCTACTCACACGGCCATGAAAGATCGTAATTAACCTAAGAGGGACGGTGAATTAGGTCTTTAAACTTTTTCGTGTGATTATGAATTTCTCTAACCGTAGATAAATTATCACAACTATAATCTTATCTAGCACAATAATAATAAGCTATAAGCTAAGGGTTAGAGAATACGAAACCGAGTTGTTAACGCTGTTCAACAAAACACACCTACGTCCGCTCTTCAAGGTTCTCCCTTGAAGATGTATTCACATCAAGCTCTACCGGTTACACTTGATTGAACTTGACGGGTCTCAATCGTACCATTACAAGCAACTAATTCTTAGGGTGTTACCCTTTTCGCTCGAGTATAATTTTCTCACGAAAAATTAAAGCTTTCAAAGCTTACAACAACCACTCAAATACAAGTGCTCTCAATAGACTTAGGAGGGTTGTGTTTTGAACTCAAAATGTAGACAAGAGATTATGTCGAAATTTTGGCAGAGCTTCGCTATAAAATCGTATTGGTACCTCCATCCTCGGAGTGCCTTCTATTTATAATTTTTTTGCTTTTCGATTGACCCAATACTTTTCGGTTCGACCTCATCCGACTGTTGAAAACTAGCCGTTGGACAATCCTGTGCTTTTTTGGTCGCTGGGCTCAACCTGGCCTTGACCGCGTCACATCCGAAACTCCTTCGGAAATCACTACTTTGCTTTTTTTGTTGCACTTCTCATCTAAAACCTGCGACCGCAATTCGACCGCAAAATTGCCAGATCTTACAGATTCGAAACTGCCTCAACCACACTTCGACCACAAAATCCCCAAATCTTACAGATTCAAAACTGGCTCGACCGAGCCTTTACCGCACTTACTGTACTTGAGAGATTTGGACGCATTCCTCACGTCCTCACTTCGTCCAAAACTCGAATGTCAGTTCACTAAAGTATTTCAGTTGACTTCCTTTTGACCGCGTCTCAATTGCGTTGCAACTGAAATACCAAAACCTAGTTTGGTCACTTCCCTCGCGTCCACAGCTCAACCTCAACAATCCAATTTTATTTTTCTTTGATTTCTAAGTCCCACAATGATATGCAAACACTACATGGACTTAAATAAACATGTTAGCACATTAATAATACCCTCATTAAGGGTATTTCCAATATAATCGATAATGTTTGCGGAATTTAAATTCAACAAATAAACAACTTATAAACTCAATTAATATTGAACATTATCAAAATATAATTATGCCTAGCACGCTTAGGCTAACAAGCCAAACATAATTGACTTACTGGATGATGAATGTTTTGTTAAGAATAACTAAGAATGATATTTCAATTAAATTGTTTTGTTCAAATCATGATTTCCAATAAGACTATGAAGTTAGAAATTTAGTTATTCTTGTACACCCTTTGGACTTATGTTAATGACATATCATGATATTTAAAAGAGAAAAGTCTTATGCTCCGCAAATATTGTTTTAAAAAGTTTTTATTCAAAATGATCAAGTATTTGATGAAAATAAACTACAGTTTCAGGGTGTTACAATAATATACATATTTGAACATTAATTGACATTTGTATTCTGCAATACGGCAGAACAAACCTAGCACATGAGATCATTGAAAACGCTTTTGAGTGGTATATGTCATGACCCGGAGGCAGGCCTAACAAAAACATCAAGTCGAACGACCCAATCCCTAACAAAGATCTAATCTCTCAGCCCAAAACTAGGTTGTCAGCAAAAGATTTAATATAAAATAAAGCCCAATTTCAAATTAAATGGGCCTAGGTCCACAACGTGATCAACAAAAGATAAAAATATCGTAAAAATAAATAGTGAAAAAAATACTGTGTTGAAAATGAAACCATTTAACATCATACATATGAATTCCACAACTAAGGAGAAATAAAACCATCACTATGAATAACAGACACTGGCCACCTCGATTTAAACTTAGGAAGATGGGGATCGTTAGGGTGAGTGACTAACTTAGTAAGAAAATTTATACTATATGCAATGCATGAGAAAACTAGTTTTATCTTTCATTTCAAAATCATGATCCAATTATATGTCATGCATGGATTTAAAATCATTTAAAAATTATTTTTAATATTTTAAAAAATTAGCTCCATTAGCCATCGATGAGTAGTAAGAAAACATGGTTGTATGTATAGACAGCTAATATCAAAATAGCTCCATTGAGTTTTTCACCAATAATCAAGTCTTGGTGAAAAGGGATGATCACTCAAAGACTCCTCTGTACAAACGCATAGAAAGGTAGCAACCGATTCCAGAATATCAAAATGATAAGTCATGCACATATAAAGTAAACATGCTAAACTCACATATATATAATATAAAAACAAACATGCTATCGAACGGTCCTAGTAGGGTCTTCATATGTGGCAACCCGCAAAATAGAATTTTGAAAATCATGATGTAATGTAATACAATATAAAAATCTCTACCTCGATGATGACCAGAAGCTTAGCCGACTAACTGCATGCGTCGTTGGAAATAGGCATCGAAATCAAGAATACTATCGGAACTTAAAACCAAACCAACGTCAAAATCTCAACTAAATAGCTAAGTATAAAATATGGGTCTGAAATCGGAATCCAAAACCAGACCAGGAGGACCAATAACAAGACTTTTCGGTTCAACTCTAGAGGTAACAAGAAGCCTCACATCGAATTGAGAATCTAACTGAAGCCTCACATTGAATTGAGAATCTAACTAACTGGAAAATGACAAACAACAAAAAATTCCCAAGAAGGATCATTAAATCAAAACTTCCAAAAATATCACTTTGCAATCGACTCAAGCATAATAGCAATCAACCAAGCATATTTATAGTCGACCAAAATGACACAGCGGTCGCCAAGACACGGCTAAGGTCGACCAAACACAGCTATGGTCAACTGGAGACCTAGCATCAGTTGACAAGATACAACAGAGGTCGACCAAAATCCCATAGTAGTAAAAAAGACACAATTGGGGTTCACAAAGCACGATTTTGGTCAACTGGGACCACGCAATAGTTGATAAGACACAAATGCGATCAACCAAAACAAAGTAGGAACTCGAAATAGGAGATAATAAATTGAAAACTGAGTGTAAAACACATTCTGCAGTTGACCAGCTTCCATCTGCGATCGACCGGACTGCTCTGCGAACGTCCAGGATCTACTATAAATGTGAAACCTGAGAGCTCACTAATCTGTAAATGTCTGGTGACCCTCTGCGGTCAACCAGAGTCACCCCGCAAACGCTCATGACACAAGGCATCAATCCCACGTGAATGTCTAGCTTTCTCCCACGAACGTCCACCACGGATCCCGGATTAAAAGTGCAGACGACCAAACAAGGATACTAGGTGGGAAATCATTCATATGCTCCTGCGGTCGACTCCGCATACACAACGGGCGACCGGAGACAAAGTTTTCTGGTGAAACCCACAAGGAATCTTGCCATTTTCCAACCGATCTTTGCCCTAAACGGTCCAAAGACCTACATAGACTCTGAATTTACAATAATAGCACAAAAAATACCCAAAGGATTTGAGTTTCCAAGCTCGAATTCAAGACCGACACAAAACGAAAACTTCAAATGGAAAAATGGAGTTAGAAATCAACATATCTGCGAGAAACCCTCACAAAACTCGGGGATCTGGAGATCACGAACACGAACCCAGTGTTGACATTCTAGTCCCGCGCAATGATTTCTCCTTTCTCTCTCTCGCATCTTTGCCTCGCAACCCACCCAAGGGAAGGAAAGACTTCCTTTTTCAAAAAAAAAAAGGAAGGAAATAAAATATTTAATCCAAACAACGAAAATTTAGGCGCTAACCAAAATTCAAATCTCAATAAAAACTTAAACTCACATATCACAAATTTGAGACATAGACTGCATGGTAATACGAAATTTCACTAGTTGACCAATTGACTGAACCCAAACACGTGGCCAAAGACCCACGACACGCGACAAAGACCTGATCAACGTAAATAAATTGGTCTCGATTAAAAAAATTTACTCAAAAAAATATAAAATCTAAAAATTAAGATGATACATTACATCATTTTTAAACCCAGAAAAATAACAACAAATTATAAACAACCTACTAAAAAGGTGTTTTAAAAAATTATTTATTAAATAATAAACTATGTAAAACAAGGGTTTAAATGTAGTCATTTAGTCATCAATGTGATTTATTACTTATAGGATAATTATCCAATAAAAAATTTAAACTTTGAAGTCAACAACAAATTAAACTTTAAATAAATTTCGCCAATAACTAAAATCCTGAATTAAGGAAAATGAATGACGCAAACTTTGCATCACGTTTTCTATTAAAATACATTTCTCGAATGCCCTTGCCACCCGCAGACATCCTTCCTATTAACCTTCACGGATGACAAACGTCCTTCATAGGTAAAGGACGTCTGCTCGTATACTCATTCACACATAAGCGAACATCCTCCTATCCACATACGTGTTCTTTTCCACTACGAATAGATGCTTCACTATTCACGGATCTCCACTTCCTTCCTAATTAACTTGAGCCACCTATGTGTCTATCTTTCTCTTTGCGGACACCCTCATCTCCTTTTGTTTTTGCTCCTTCATTAAATTATGTGTCGTGCACGTGATTTCTCCTATCCATAGAGGTTTTCCTTTCCACTTCACTATTCACAAATATTCACTTACATTGTATGTCAATCACAATACACCATGTACTTATTTTGCGGATTCCAACTCACATTCGCAAGCGTTCCTTTTTGTTGCGGATATCTGCTTCCTCCCTAATTTACGTGAGCCGCCCACATACTCATCCTTCTATCTGTAAATGCGTTCCTTTTTGCTTTACTGTTCATAGATATCCACTTATATTGTCCACAAATCACAATCTACCACATATTCATTTCGTGGATTCCACCTCACATTCGCAGGTGTTCCTTTCCGCTACAGATATCTGCTTCACTGTTCATGGACATTCTCTTCTTCCCAAATTAACATGAGTCATCCACATGTGCATCCTTCTCTCTGCGGACGCCCAATTCTCCGTTCATTTCTGCTTCCTCATTAAATCAAGTGTTTCATGCAGGTGATTTCTCATGTCTATTGCGGATATTCGTTTTACTATTCACAGATATCTAATTCCTCCCTAATTAACATGAGTCATCCACATGTCTATCCTTCTCTCCGCAGATGCCCCCTTCTCCATTCATATCAACTTCCTTATTAAATCATGTGTGTCGTGAAAGTGATTCCTCCTATCTGCTGCGGATATCCCTTTCGTTGTAGACGTGTTCCTTTCCCCTTCATCGTTCACGGATATCCTGTTACATTGTCTTCTAATCACAGTCTGCCACATCATTACAATCTGCCACATCATCATATATCCTCTCACAATGTCTGCCAATCACAATCCGTCACGTCATGTCTTTCCGCAGACAAATCTCATTTCACAGAAACCAACGTTTTCTCTACGAATATCCGATTGCAAACACCACTCATGTGCGGCCATGTGTCCTTTTTAAACCAAGTATTTGCGAACATCAACACTTTTGCGGACACAAACACATCTGCGGTCACCAAAATTTTCGCAAATATATCTCATGCGTAATCATCCATCTTTTCAAAACTAAGTATTCACAGACGTATTTCTTGGAGATTAAAAAATAAAGAAATATCCATGGCTGCTTGATTACGTTGTTCGCAGACCTGTTCACGTCCAAGGTTGATCTTTGGCCGTCCTTCAACATGGAGGGACGTCCAAGGATCAGCCTTGAACATCCCCTAAAGTCGAAAGATGTCTGGGAGAATTATTTAAAGAAAAACATGACTATAAGATTACGTCATTTATTTTTTATAGTTCAAAATTTTAGTTGTTAGAGAATTTAGTTTAAAGTTTGACACGTCGATGAGTTTTTTGTGTTCATTTTCCATAGTTATTATTTATAGTTTTATCTTGTACGTTATTTAGTTATTAATATAATTAATGTATTACTTTAATTATTTAACACATTATAAAATATCTGATATTTTATAACCAATTAATGTGCAGTCCCATGATACTTCAATTCTGGTTGCATTTTAGAGCCACATACCAAATGAAAAAGGTAAATAAAAAAGTAAGCTATTAATGCATAAATGGACCCCATTGGCAACGTGCACATGAATAGTCGTGGGAAAAAGATACTTAGCTTATACATCATTTCATATACTAATTACTGTACATAATTTCATATTCTAATTACTGTGTACTTTCCTGGTCGTTGATCCCACACAAAAAGTGTGTACGTAGCTTGCATGACTTGGCCACATGCTTACTACACAATTTTTCAAAGGACCACGTTGAGATATTAAAGTTCATCTGAAGAATTAAAAAGGTAAATCAAGTATCATATGTCCTACAATATTTTCAACCATACCCGAATTAGCAATCTTTAAAACCCGTAATCTTGTCAGCGTCAAATTATCTGAATCCACTTAAAGTTTTTTGCCCAAATAACAATTAAACATACTGATCTTTCATTTCAATAAGTCATTTTTAACTGAATTCACGATTGAAAATATTGTAAGTTGAAATTAAAGCTAATATTTATTTTGGTTATCACAAAATAATCCATAGTTATGTCATATAAATATTGATTATATCATTTTGTTTTCTCCAGTTCAACTACTCAATCCTTATAAAATCACTTTTAATATACTTTTAAATAAATTTAACTATAATGTTTATTATATAATATATGGTTTGAGCCATTAATTTAATAAATTATGTCTCACATTATACGCTTTGGGGTTAGACAATATTGCTCATTTCCTAAAACTAGTCTCATCATAAATAGATTGATTCTCTAACTTTGAGCGTTCCATTCATAACTTAACTATTTGTAAGTCAAATCATTAACTCCAACCAAGTGGATGCTACTGTTAAGAATATGACAACTAGTTGTCTTAGCGTGTGACACTAATCACGAGGCTCTCAATTTTATAGAATATAGTTTCATTTGCTGTCACATCCGTTTACTGTACTAATTTTGAATATAATGAGATATCATTCGACAAAGTAGGAAGACTACACTATCAAAATGCAACGATCTACCGTCTCCTCACAGACTGATAAACCATTAACTATTTGATCTATCAATGAGTTTTTCGTCATATCTTTCACCCACAAGCTGTTTGGTCTTCTCAAAGTGTTCTTTGCTTCCACGTAATATCCGTGCAGTATATTCCAGCAAGTAGGAAATTCATAAAACATACCCATCCCCTTAGAATGGGGAGAGAGATTCTATGGAAGGAATTCGAAGGGAAGGTGAGAAGAGAGAGAAGATGACAGGGAAGATAGAGAGAGAGAAACGAGTGGGTCTAATTGATTTCACTTTCTCTCACCGTAATATTATATTATGATGGAAACCAGACAATACCCATCAATTATACCCAACTCAACAAGATGGAGATGGATGGAGATGAAAGGAGTAGATTTATTGAATGAACAGCTTGAGAGTTGTGGGAAAGATAGTAAATGTTAATGATTAGGTTTAATCAGGGGGTGTGCATGTCTCCTTCTTTCCATCTGCTCCCTTGAAAGCCTATCCCGAAACTTGTCTCTTACCACCCATCTGCGCTACTGTTGCGAAGGAAAACGTCGGTGCATCACAGGCACCGACGTCCAGTGAAGGTCGTAATGAGGCAAGATCAGGATACCCTCAGAGGGTCTAACTCAAATCATATCAAGAAAGTGTCAAATTTCATATCGTGGAGTCTGATTGAATTGAATTTTAAAGCAAAACCTGATGTACTTTTCAACTAAAGTAAACAATATTGTGTGGGATGAGTTTTTACGTCATAATAATTAACCATTAAATTATCCTCAAGTCACTTGGTTTCCCTTGAAATTGGGTGGGACCCTTTTCAAAAAGAGGATTCCTCGAAGGAGTCCCTAAACGGGAATCCGTTGTTGGACCTGTTAGACATCTGTTCCTTTCACACCCATCTGAGTTACACCAGATAGGGCAGAAAATAAGATCAGTAAGATACTGCAGAGTAAGAGGGAGGGAGAGAGATGGCTACAGAGCATAAACTAGAGTGTACGTGAGAGGGAGGGAGGGGAGAGAAGACATTGCCCTTGAGAATTTTAATGTACAAGCACTTTTAAGCCCACTTAATTGTACTTACTAATTTGGTAATTAAAACTTAGGTTATAATGGGTAGTTCATGTACGACAATAATCAACTTCGTATATACGCAATAAATTAATCAAAATCTTATATTATTGAAACGCCAAAAAAAAGGAATTAGAAAAATTGATTTAACTCAATGTCCCACTTTGGCTACCATCTATATTTTATATATCCTTCCCATATCCCACACCTTCCTGCTCAGCTAAGGTGCTTACCGTTCCTTCTTGAGAGGATAAGTTTGGCTGGCTCTTCCTCCTGGAGAGAAATACACACACAAAGAGAAAGGCCTCTTCAATGGAGTCTCTCTTTCTCTGAGACTTTTGGGTTGGTTGATCGAAAGCATTTAGTTATCTTCATAGCCGGAAGCACCATGAGCGACTCAAATTACGACAGCAAGCTCAATCCAGACGAAGTGTCTAAACCGAACCTATTTTTTGATTGCTTTGTCCTGCCGGAAAATTTAATGAAAGACCCTGAAAATTTTATAGGAAAGGATTCAGAGTTTACTTTCCCGACTGTAATGGAGGTCGTTGCCGAAGCCAAATCGCTATTCTTACTTGCCTTTCCGATAGCTCTAACTGCTCTCATTTTCTACTTTCGCTCCATGCTCTCTATGCTCTTCCTCGGTCATCTCGGCGATATGGAGCTCGCCGGCGGCTCGCTCGCCATTGCCTTCGCTAACATTACCGGCTATTCTGTCCTCTCCGGCCTCGCTTTAGGAATGGAGCCTCTATGCTCGCAAGCCTTCGGAGCTCAGCGACATAAGCAGCTATCTCTGACCCTTCATCGGACTGTAATTTTTCTCCTCGTTTCTTCCATACCCATTTCCCTTCTCTGGTTAAAAATGGCGGAAATCCTTCTGGTTTTAAAACAAGATCCGGATATCACGAAAATAGCTCACACTTACCTTCTATTCTCTCTCCCTGACCTTCTGACGAACTCGTTTATCCATCCAATCAGGATATACCTTCGTGCGCAGGGAATCACCCATCCTGTCACTCTAGCATCTCTCGTCGGGAGCTGTTTCCACTTACCTATCAATCTCTTGCTTGTCTCTCACTGCCGGCTCGGCGTCGCCGGTGTCGCCGCTGCCTCATCCGCCACAAACGTCATCATTCTCATTTTTCTTTTCTCCTACATTCGGCTGTCGGGAATCTCCCAGATAACTTGGATTGCGCCGAGCCATGAATGTTTGACAGGGTGGGGCCCACTTTTTCGGCTGGCTACCCCGAGTTGCGTCTCAGTCTGCTTGGAATGGTGGTGGTATGAGATCATGACAGTGTTGTGTGGGCTACTGGTGGACTCCAAAGCCACAGTAGCTTCAATGGGCATCATGATCCAAACGACGTCGTTGATTTACATTTTTCCTTCTTCTCTGGGTCTTGCCGTGTCGACCCGAGTCGGAAACGAACTCGGTGCAAACCGGCCCCGTCGGGCCAAATTATCAGCCGCGGTGTCGGTTGCTATGGCTTTCGTGATGGGACTATCAGCGATGGTATTTGCAACTGCGACGAGAGATAGGTGGGCGAGAATGTTTACCAATGACAGAGAGATCATACGGTTGACATCACTTGCATTGCCGATCCTAGGGCTGTGCGAGATTGGGAACTGCCCGCAAACGGTTGGATGCGGGGTCCTTAGAGGGAGTGCCCAGCCGTCCATGGCGGCTTACGTGAACCTCGCCGCATTCTATCTCATCGGCATGCCAGTGGCTATCGGGCTTGTGTTTTATCTAAGTGTGGGCTTTAGTGGGCTTTGGTTGGGACTATTGTCGGCCCAAGTTTGTTGTGCAGGACTAATGTTGTACGCCATAGGAACCACCAACTGGGATTTGCAAGCGAGGAGGTCGGAGGAGCTAACGTGCGGCGGAGGTGGAGGGAAAGCAGTGCCCGCAGAAGAAGAGCAGCTTCTTCATCTTCATAAACAAAACACTAAAATTATAGTGTAATTTTTTATCCATTTCCCCACTTTGTTGCTTCAAGTTTGATGCTGAAATTAAGCATTCGATAGTGACCTCTGCGTACATATTTTAAAACATAGTTCTCCCGCTTCACTAAAGTTTCCCCACTACATATCATCAATTGGTCTCTTCCATATTCTGGTACCCTTGGAGTGCTCTCCATACAAGAACAACTTGGTCAATCAAAGACTTACATATATTCTAAAGACACATCAACCAAAAGGCATGTTTCTTAAATGAAGTTTATTATCAAAATCATCTCCCTCATTTCCAATTTTATTTGCATACATCTATTTTACATATTGACACAACATAATTTTACGGTAATTGAAATTCGTTCATGCAATCTTTTCAACACGTTAAAAAGTTCCGCGTAACAAAATTAGTAATTCATTATGCAAAGTATCGAGTGTAGAAACCTAACTCAATCAAATGCATGAGACAAATTTTTTAAATTATTTTGAGTAATAATTTTTTTAGAAATTATGTTCTATGTAGAAAAACAAAAAATAATAAATATTATATTGGGGAGAAAATTTAGCTCTTTAAATTCTACCAATTATATAATAAGAATAAACCTAAATTTAATATTCTTGTCTTGGTATTTATTTACTAATAATTTTATTCTATTTTTTAATTACATTTTTTTAAATGAAAAATAAAATTTCAAAAAATAAAAAAAAGGATTGTTAGTGATGAGGAAATTTAGTTTTGGGAATTTGCTTTTAGAGAAGCGATAAGAATGACTCTCTTCTTCTGCCACGCCAACTTTGATTCCCGATTAAATGATACCCCTATGTGCTTCCTCTTGATCCCAGCTTTGACTCAGTTCTTCTGCCCCTACTAACAATTCTCTGCTATATTTGGTTTTTCTGCAGAAAATAATCATCTTTAGACTTGGCTTGTAGATTCATTATCATCTCTCTCATCTCTCTCTCTCTCTCTCTCTCTCTCTCTCTCTCTGCAGAATAATCATTTTAGATCATCGTTGCGCCAAAGCAACTTGCCCAAGAACTGTAATTCATCCACCTTCAATAAAGCAGACTACATAATGAATGTTCATGAATTCAAAACAAGACGTACCAAGAGATTCGGAAGTTAAAGAACAAGTTATGAAAAGTGTAGAAAATGGTGATGTTTTTTCAGAATGATAACATTGAAGTTACAGACACATGGTTATTTGCTGGAACTTCAAGCAAAGAAGAAAGTGGAAATAATGGAAATGAGCTAATAATAAAAATAAAAATAATTTAAAAAAAAGAAGTATAAAAAACGAAGTGACAAGGCACTGGAGAAAGTACGATCATAATACTTGAAACTTTGTTTTAATCTTTTCTAAAGCCGGGATTCAGAAATGTTGCAGAGAGAGGGGCCGAGGAAGAACAATGACAGGAGAGTTGAATTGCTGCACAAATAATTGAGGAAACAGTTGAAAAGAATTCTTACAATTATCGCAGTTAGATGCTGCCCTGTTGCCGCCACCAACGGAAAGATATTTTCAAACCCCATAGCTAGGGGAGAGAGAGTCATAACCAACGTCACCCAAGAAAATATGAACAGTGATCCAGCTTCATGGGAGTTGCTTAGTTGCGTGCAAAGAATATATAGTAAGACTTTAAAAAATGGAGAAGTATAAATAAGGATAAATGACAAATCAACCATCGTAGTTTGTGATCAATGATAAGTTAATCACTATGGTATTTTTTTTAGCAAATTAACCACTAACGTATGGGAAAATAATAAAGCAAACATCGCAGTTACGTTTTTCGTTCTCCGTTAACAAGTTAAAAATGCGGTGGGTGGTCAAGACACCGCGTAAAATGCGGTGCCTCGCCAGACACCGCGTTTTTACTCAAGGCACCGCGTTTTTACTCAGTGTCCAGGCAAACACACATCCAGGCAAAAAGGCCTGGACACCGCGGCGTGTCTGGAGCTCTCTATTTGTCATGCATGGCGTTCTCGATCAATTGTGTTTTCATGGTTACTTCGAATTCGTTATGTATATGTTTTACGAATGCAATATTTTTATTTGTTTTTTTACCTCTACACCTTCAAACTAGCATAACTTTTGCTACGGATGTCGGAATTGGGCGCAGAAGGTATCAAATCGAAGCTCTCTCAGAGCTCTATAATAAATATAGGGTAAACCCCTTGACCACCTTTCTCAGCCCCAAAATCAATCGTTTAAGCCCTCAAATTTGCGATCAAACATTTGCTTAGTCTGGAAAAATGTTTGATCGCAAATTTGAGGGCTTAAACGATTGATTTTGGGGCTGAGAAAGGTGGTCAAGGGGTTTACGCTATATCAATTATAGAGCTCTGAGAGAGCTTCGATTTGATACCTTCTACGCCCAATTCCGACATCCGTAGCAAAAGTTATGCTAGTTTGAAGGTGCAGAGGTCAAAAAATCAATAAAAACATTGCATTCGTAAAACATATACATAACGAATTCAAAGTAACCATGAAACACAATTGATCGAGAATGCCATGCATGACAAATAGAGAGCTCCAGAGACGCTGCAGTGTCCAGGCCTTTTTGCCTGGACGCGTGTTTGCCTGGACACCGCGTAAAAACGCGGTGCCTCGCGTAAAAACGCGGTGTCTAGTGAGGCACCGCATTTTACGCGGTGTCTTGACCATACACCGCATTTTTAACTTGTTAACGGAGAACGAAAAACGTAACTGCGATGTTTGCTTTGTTATTTTCCCATACGTCAGTGGTTAATTTGTTAAAAAAAATACCCTAGTGGTTGACTTGTCATTGACCACAAACTACGATGGTTGATTTGTCATTTATCCTATAAATAATTTAGGATAATTAAAAAAAAAACACCCAAAATTAGGGACTATAACAGCCCACCATGGAATCAAGGATGCTCACGGTGTGGTACGACATAATGGGGTGTATAATTTTATATTATTTGAAAGAGTAAAAAATACATAGTTTGTAAGTTGAACTCTTTTCTCTATCTAGTACGACGCATTTTGTGCTAACTCCAAAGATAAAATCGTGTGAATTTTGGCAAAAAACGGATAATATTATACTATGAAGACTATGGAATATTACAAATAGTATCATAGCCAAATCTCAATTAGAAGTTTGGCCGACAAAGATGTCGGGCCCTTAAGAAGGGAGACTATGGCAGCTCACCCTATGAATCAGTGATGACTCAGGTTTGAATCTAACCAATATAAATGGGGGTGCACAATCCCACATTGATTAGGATAATGAAAAATGCATAGTTTATAAGTAGAGTTCTCCTCTCTATCTAGTACAATACGTTTTTAGCTAACCTCAAAGACAAAACTGTAAGGGATTTGACTCAAAGCAAACAATATTGTACTATGAGAACCAGAGGATATTATAGTTGTAGGATCGATATACGCCTATAGAGGGGAATGAATATAGCGTCCAAGTATTTTCGTGCGATATTTAATCTCTAATAACGCTAAGTGGTTTAATACATATAATTAAAATAAACAATAACAAACATATGCAACAAAGTAAAGAGAGGGTTAGAGAGAGTGCAGAATATTTGTTTATGCGGTTTGGCAAACTCGCCTACGTCCACGCTCCAAGTTCCACTTGGAGATCCACTAACTAATTGACTTACGGGTGTCAATTAAACCGTTTACAAAGACTAATTCTAAGGGCGTCACCCTTGACTATTGCTGGTCGTCAATCTTGACTATTACGAGGCGTCACCCTTAATTTGACTATTGTGGGGAGTTACCCTATATTTGACTATTGCGGGTTGTCAACCATTGATTGAACTTTCGGGCGTTCAATCGAGCCAATGATTGTTGCGGGCGTCACCCTTATGTGATGAATTCTAAGGGAATCACCCTTGACAATTAAGCACAATAATAGAATCGGAAATATAAAGCCCAAATCTAACTAATCCGAATTCTCTCAATATTAACTCGCAAGTTTATGGGTGGAAAGAATTGGATTTACAGCGCTCACAGTGATATAGAATCGAGTCTTGAATTTAGTAGGGTTTCGCCTCGATTCTCTGTTTGTTTTGGTGAGCTTGGAGTGCCCCTTCTATTTATAGAGTTTTTAATATAGCTGTTGGAAATATAGCTGTTGGAGAAAATATAGTTGTTGAAGAATATTGGGCGAGACATAACTTCAGCGAACGTCCGAAATCCAAGAGGGACGTCCGTTATAAATCCAAAATTAATTTGTGAAGTTTGCTTCTATTTCGGACGTCTGTTTTATCATGAAGGACATCTGTTCCTCAAGTTCTTCGATAGCGCGACGTCGTTTCCTTTCAGCTTTGGAGACATGGGACATCTGTTCCTCAAATCTTCGTCTATTTCGTCACAGCATTGCCACGGCTCATTGATGGACGTCCTAATGTTCATAAGGGACATCCGAAAAGCCCCCCAAATCTTACAGATTCAAACGCTTGTCGACCGGGCTCGTTCGCGCTCCGTCCGTTTCTTCAAAACGTCGCTATAACAGTATGTCGGAGGTCCATTCCAACATAAGGGACGTCTGTTGCTCCATTTCTTCATTGAACAGTATGATGGACGTCTTTTCCTTCATAAGGGATGTCCGTTCCTTCATTTCTACATACACAGGACGTCCATTTCTTCACAAACTTTGTTCGCCCAACGTCCATTTCATCCCATTCTTCACCGTTTCATAATTCTTGATATCTTAAGTCTCAAATTGATATATAATCACTACATGACTTAGATAAACTTATTAGCACACTTTAATACCCTCAATACAGGTATTTTAAATAAACACGGATATAAATATTATGATAAAAATATTAATAATAATATCTGAATAATGAAAAACAAAACTTATTGATTTTATTAAATTAAACAACATTTTAGTCATCATCAAAATAAAACTTAGCCTAACAAAAATGCTAACAATCTCCCCATTTTTGATGATAACAAAATCCAATAAGTTGTTTACCCTAAAGTCTAAGCATTTGCATCATATATTGCATATTAGATTTCTCCTCTTTAAGTTATGCAATTTATCAAACAATTAATTCATACTTCAACTCCCCCTTTATATATATCACAACTTATACAATCTCTCCCCTTTTTTTGTCATAATAAAAAAAAATTCCTAGAGGAGGGGAGTCCTAATACAAAACTAAAAAGATCATCAAAGTCATTCACAAATCAAGTAATTATTTCCTTTAAAAAAAAATTTCCCCATTTTTCAAAGAATTTATCCAAAAAGCAAATAGACATTCAATGCAAATTTCATGTGGTAAAAAATAGAGAGCCAACTTGATATAACCACAATAAAAAATATTATCCTCCTTTTGACATTAAGCCTACACACTCATTTGAAGGATTAAACATTAGAATCAAGGAAATAGATACCAATAAAAAAATAGATGCCAAAATGAGATAAAAAAATTAATACCAATTGTAAATAAAATTTCTAAGAGAGATACCAAATGTTTAAAACAAAATCAATTCAATTATCTCTCCCCCTGTGTTAATCACACAAACAACCTATTGGGGATATAACCATTTAAAATTTTTGCTCTCCCCTTTAGAGCAACAATAAAACAACTTAATTTTTCTCCCCCTTTAAAATTGTCACCACGCAAATAAGAGGGAACAATCAAAATAGAAAGTCATCCAAGTTTAATAAAATAAATACCAATTGTCAAAACAAAGTC
This sequence comes from Begonia loranthoides, assembly GCA_022433065.1. Taxonomy (NCBI): domain Eukaryota; kingdom Viridiplantae; phylum Streptophyta; class Magnoliopsida; order Cucurbitales; family Begoniaceae; genus Begonia; species Begonia loranthoides. Next base: position 4,740,799 of record CM039475.1, read on the forward strand.
CATTGATGAATTCAAGTTAAACCAAAACAAAACTTTCTCCCCTTATCATTATGCACAAAATCAAATAGTTGGGGAATTGGTTCAAATTATCAAAATCAAAAACAATTTTATGTTATCCCCCTAAATTCATGGTTAAAATAAAATCAATGTGAATTATCAAAGTTTAAATCATAGTAGAAGCAAAATCATCAAAATTAAACCAATTATATTTTTCTCCCCCTAAATCAATTAACAATTATATCTATACAAATATCTCTCCCTTTTTATTAAGAGACAAAATCAATCCAAAGGAGAATTATCAAAGTTTGAGCCTAAGTGGAAGCTAATCATCAAAATTTAAAAACTTAAACAATTTTAAAAACAAGTCACTAATCTAAACCAATTCTCAGCAGTTCTGTTTTCTCTCTCTATATCATTAATCAATTGCAATTCAAGAGAGAAACAAATTTTCAATAAGGCAAAACAATTATCTCTCTCTTTTATACCAATAGGCAAATTTAATCCAATGGGAGATATCCAAATCAACAAAATTAAACATCCAACAATTTTTCAAAGATATGCAATTTAGACTCCAATTGTTGGAACAAAAAAACAAGTACGCTATAACAATTCAAGATATGATTGTAATTTAGCTTAAGGATTGCAATTGAAGAATTAATACTAATCTCAACCTAGAGATATCATGAACAAATCTCCAATCCAAACACTCAATATCAATGATTCAAAAAGAATTTCAACCAATCAAATCAATCTCAATATTAATCCAAAATCAAATTTCACGCGCAACTTTAATCATAACTAAAAAAATGTGTACCTCCAAGATAGTTTATTTTCATTTACCACGTTTGAGGCATATTCTTGAAGTTTCTCCCTTTACATTTTGGATGCTCAACCATCCAAGCCATATAGCTCATTGGGAGAACCTTCAACTTACAAAACCATCACTTTGCATATTTTGGTACCCAAACTATTTTGGGTCCATTAGTTAAGGGTTTGGTTCCTTTAGGAACCCACATAAATTTAAAATTCAAATATATTTAAAATTTAAATTATACTTAGAATTAGCATTAAATCTCAAAGGACAAACAAATTTGGAATCAAAATTTGATTTCAAATTAGCATTCAATTTTAATGGACAACAAAATGATTTATGTCCCACACAATTGCAAGAATTACAAGTAGAAGAATTAACAAATAAATTATTGTAATTCTTTTTCTTTGCAAATGGTTCATAGCCAATTCCGGCATTTTCAAATGTAACTCTTTGCTTGCTTAAGACCATATTTAAATTTTTGCTCCCATTTGTGAATTTAAGCACTATAAAGTTCAAATCATCATTCTTAGCTTTCAATTCATAAACATCAATCTCAAGAGATTTAATGGTAGCATTAGAATCATCAACCATGCTCTTTAATTCTACAATTTGATCATCAAGAGAATTATTTAAAATAACATGCTTTTTGATCAAATTGTTTTTCTCATTTTTCAACAATTTATATTTATCTTTTAACTCATTAAAACTTTCTAGCAATTCATTAAATGCATCATTATCTGAATCGGAATTGCTATAATAGTTTGTTACCTCAATTTCTCCCTTGGCCATAAGGCATAAGATGACCACTTTCTCTCCTTTTTTGGAGGATGAGTTTTCTTTTCCTCCATCCAATTTAGTTGTGCCTACATATGTTAGCTCAAGAGATTTCCAAATATCATAAGCACTAATACATGTTCGTATTCTATCAAATTCATTTTCACTTAAGGCACTATACAAAATATTCATTGCTTTGGCATTTAAATTCAATTATGTTTATCTACATCATTGAACTCACAAGATGGTCTTGGAATTGTTATTCCTTTTTCAATGATTTTCCAAATAGTGTAATCAATAGATTGTACAAATACTTTCATTCTACACTTCCAAGACAAACAATTGCAATCATTAAATAGAGGAGGTGTACATGTGCATTGACCTTCAACAAACATATTGGAATTCATAATGTGCATATATATAGTATATATCAAGAAGGTTTTCGAATAATTCAAGTCAAGAATCTCAAGCAAATTCAACATACAATTTCTAACGAGAAATTTTCACAAACAAACAAAGCTATACAATATGCACAAAATCGCACAAAAATTTAAATATCCGCTCTGATACCAATTGTATGATCAATATACGCCTATACAGGGGGGGGGGGGGTGAATATAGAGCCCTAGTATTTTCGTGCGATGTTTAATCTCTAATAACCCTAAGTGATTTAATGCATATAATTAAAATAAACAATAACAAATATATGCAACAAAGTAAAGAAAGTAAAGAGAGGATTAGAGAGAGTGCACAATATTTGTTTACGTGGTTCGACAAACTCGCTTACGCTCGTGCTCCAAGTTCCACTTCGAGATCCACTAACTAATTGACTTACGAGTGTCAATTAAACCATTTACAAAGACTAATTCTAAGGGCGTCACCCTTGACTATTGTCGGTCGTCGACCTTGACTATTACGGGGCGTCACCCTTAATTTGACTATTGTGGAGAGTCACCCTATATTTGACTATTTTGGGTTGTCAACCGTTAATTGAACTTTCGGGCGTTCAATCGAGCCAATGACTGTTGCGGGGCGTCACCCTTATGTGATGAATTCTTAGGGAATCAACCTTGACAATTAAGCACAATAATAGAATTGGAAATATAAAGCTCAAATCTAATTAATCTAAATTCTCCCAATATTAACTCGCAAGTTTATGGGTGGAGAGAATTGGATTTACAGTGCTCATAGTGATATAGAAATGAGTTTTGAATTTAGCAGGGTTTCTCCTCGATTCTCTGTTTGTTTTGGTGAGCTTGGAGTGCCCCTTCTATTTATAGAGTATTTAATATAGCCGTTGGAAATATAGTCATTGGAGAAAATAGTCGTTGAAGAAAATTGGGCGAGACATAACTTCAGCGGACGTTCGAAATCCAAGAGGGACATCTGTTATAAATCTAGAATTAATCTGTGAAGTCTGCTTCTATTTCAAACGTCCGTTTTATCATAAGGGACGTTTGTTCCTCAAGTTCTTTGATAGTGCGACGTCGTTTTCTTTTAGCTTTGGAGACATGGGACATTCGTTCCTCAATTCTTCGTTCATTTCTTCACAGCGTCACCACAACTCATTGACGAACATCCTAATATTCACAAGGGACGTCCGAAAAGCCCCCCAAATCTTACAGATTCAAATCTTTTCGACTAGGCTCATTCGCACTCCGTCCGTTTCTTCAAAGCGTTGCCACAACAGTATGTCGGGGGTCCATTCCAGCATAAGAGACGTTTGTTGCTCCATTTCTTCATTGAGCAGTATGACGGACATCCTTCCTTTTATAAAGGACGTCCGTTCCTTCATTTCTACATACACAGGACGTCCATTTCTTCACAAACTTTGTTCGCCCAACATCCATTTCATCCCATTCTTCACCGTTTCATAATTCTTGATATCTTAAGTCTCAAATTGATATATAATCACTACATGACTTAGATAAACTTATTAGCACACTTTAATACCCTCAATACGAGTATTTTAAATAAACACGGATATAAATATTATGATAAAAACATTAAGAATAATATCCGAATAATGCAAAACACAACTTATTTATTTTATTAAATTAAATAACATTTTAGTCATCATCAAAATAAAACTTAGCCTAACAAAAAGGCTAACAATAGTGAGAAGACAAATATTAAACAATTTTCTATAATAAATAAAACACTCAATTAAGTAAATGAACGAGGATATTTGTCTTCTACTCCGAAAAGTAAATCATATTTCTTTTCTACCGCAAAAATGGTATTTTCGGCAACAAAAAACGTATTTTTTACATGATATTAACTAAATTGGTAATTAATTTGAAGAAACATTCCATAAAAGTGATTCTCAAAATTGAAATATTTTAATTATTTCTTGATTTTTATATTAAAGTAGGTAACTTTAACAATTAAGCCGAATAATTAATTTAGTAATAATTACCAATTTTAAAATACTAGTCCAAAAGATGATAATTAATTAATAAATTTATGAGATAATCGTCCAATTTGATAATTAGTTGCCAAATTAATTATCTGATAATTAATTACTAAATTATCATTATTATAGTCTGAAATTAGTTACCAATTTAATTAATTTAGAAATTAATTAATATTTTTCGTAAAATACACTTTCTGCTATGGAAAACGTACTTTTTAAATTGTATTTTAATTTTTTTTCTTATCCTTGTTTCCAAATTCATCATCATCTAGTGTCTCTCTCATTCAATTGCTTGAATCTCGTAAGAGTTCCATTTCTTAGTCACTAGTACGTAGATAGAAAACTTTCTATCTAAATCTTTTGTAGATGATCTATTTATTGTAATATCCCAAAAATATAAAATACCGTAAATCCATATATTACGTTGTAATAAAATTTGATGATGTAATAATATGGTTATGTTATGTGGCAAATGAAACGTAGTGTAAAAAGTTAAAGAAAAATGTAAAATTGGGAGTTTATGACACATGGAGACGGCAATGGGCATCCCAATCTCCTAGCTATCCTAATATGGACGCCTAAGGACGCTGCAGACGGTAGCAGAGTCATCCGTTTTGAATCTGTCTGTTTTCTGGGAACATTTGGACGTTGCAGACGACTACAGACGAGACAAAGTGGCATCCGAATGAATCTGTCCTAATTCTGGGACAATTTGGATGACTGCGGACGAGACAAAATGGCATCTGAATGAATTTGTCCTAATTCTGGGACAATTCGGACGACTGCGGACGTATCCTGCACACGACACACTACGTCCGAAAGGTCAAAATTGTCCAAAAAACCCATTTTTAAATTTGATGTTTCTCACTCTACTCGTCATTTTTCCCGATTCTTACAGCAATGACACGATCAAGAGGCAAAAAGCGAAGGATAAGTGGCCTCAGATCATTGGACCTCCTCCCTTTGGTGTTGGAGGTAAGCCACGTAGCTGTTTGCCTCTGTTTGCCTCCACCATCTTATTTGTCTATAAGAGATGTTCAAGTAAGTAATTTGCACACTTACTGTTACTGCTGGGTGAAAGGGGCAGAACAACTGGAAGGGGTAAGTTGTTCTTAATTTCAAGAGTATATAGGTTTGAGGTGTGATATTTCCTTTCTTAAGTTTCATTTGTTTCCTTTGAAGTTAAACAGTGAACTACTAGGGGAAGTGTTACGGTCCGAAGCAGTAACTGAATATTGGCTGTTAGAAATGTGAAAGAGGTAAGAATTTGAATGATGTGTGGCCAGTGGAGGCCTACATCACGGGGTTTTGTTGTTTTATTTGGTTTCTAATATGTTGAATTTGTGCTGCCTAAGATATTGGATTTGGATTGGTGCTGTGAGAAGTTGTAAGAAGTATGATATTGAGTATTGAACATGACTCTGTTAGTGTATTCTCTCTCTTTTACATTCAGAGGAATAAATTGAAGACAAAAGAATTGATACACATGTTATGATATGCATAGAATTGATTACACATGTAAAAATCTTCATGTTATGTGGAACAGTTAGTTGGCTGTTATATGTTGTTCTTCATTGCCATGTTAATGAATTAAATGTAGTTAGTGTAAATCCTATAAATTGTGAATTGTGATGTCTCTTTTTATTCAAAAGCATGTGTAGTGCTCCTTTACTCAAAAGCACGTATAATTCTCTTATCTAGAAGCATGATAGTTATTGTGAACTTGTTGTAAATTGGGTGTTGTTTCTTCGATTTGTTGACATACATGCATCATTTTAGGGCTTATAAAATTGCTTCATATTGTGTTACATAAGAAATCTATGTAAATAGGCGTGTGGGGGTTCGGGAAGTTAATGACGTCCCATTGTCACATAGATCCATGTTGGATGGATTAGAGAGAAATAGGTTAGCGACATGGGATACCAGGGTTCATTGCTTCCTGTTCTGAAATCCCCAACGTTCTTGTAACAAAGGAGTGTGTACGCCCTGAGTAAACCCCTTTGACATATATATATTGCTCCTTTGTGGACTGACTGGGTTACTCATGGTCCCACAGTGTTTGTCATGTATGCACTCTTGGCTTAAATTGCATCGTATGGTCATGCATTGCATCACATCGCATTACATTCTAATTCTTGCTGAGCATTAGACTCATTGCTTTCTCTCGTGATGTAGGTAATGCGTTGGATGACAATACTAATGTGGAGACGGTATTCCAGGACAACGTTTTGGATTATCAGCCATTTTGACCTGCTAGTTGTGGCGCATCACAAATGGGTTTTTGTAGTATGTTTTGGGACGTATGAAATAACAGTATTTTCACATATAGAATTTGATATTTTGGTTTGGGTTGACTGATAACAAGACTTTGGAAAGTAGGTATTTTGCTAATATATTATTAGACTATCTATAAACTTTTGGAAAATGTAAACGGATTGTTTTGGAAACTATATTTTGGAAATCGAATTATGACAAGTCGCTCGTTTTAATCTGATAGATTATTAATTGAAAAATAGAAAACGAAAAAATTTATGACCATTTAAAAATGTTAAATAAATAAAAGAGAAAAAATTTGGGATGTTACATTTATCATGTGAGTTTTGTTTAATTTCTTTTGTAGAAATCGTAACTTCTTCTGTAGAAGGCAATTGTTCTCAAGCTTTTAAACCACTTCTCTCTCTGTCCTCAATTATTTCTTGATTTATATATTAATTATTTCTTGATTTATATATTAAAGGGAAATTAACAAAACAAACCCAATAGTTGAGGATAAAAAACATGACAAACTTTCAAAAATTTTTGTAAATAACTAAAACCTCAAACTATGGAAAATAAACGATGCAAACCTTCCCGTCATCTTTCTGTCCAAAATTGCAGAGACAAATGGTGCAACAAAAAAAAATATTCAAGAATTTCAAAGTTTACCACGATAAAAGACGTTCATCGGAGACCTCCATCCTTCTCTGTGATGTCGACCTGCAAGAGAGAAAACAGAGTCCATCCAGATTTAAGCAAAAAAGATCATCATCTTTGTCCATTTTAAGCAATGGACAGAGGGACATCCCTGATAGGTTGAGGGACCTATAAGGGATATCCCTCATAGGTTGAAGGACGTCCCTTATAGGTCAAGGGACGTCCCTTGCCTCTTCAATCCACTCTAATATATAGGGGTGGATTGTAGAGACAAGGGACGTCCCCCAACGTATAAGAGACGTCCCTATGTAATTTTGGACAGAATGTTTGCGTCCTTTATTTTTCAGTTTGAGATTTTAGTTGTTTACAAAAATTCTTGAAGGTTTGTCGTGTTTTTTACATTCAACTATAGGGTTTTTTTTGTTAATTCCCCTATATTAAAATATGTAACTTTAACAATTAAGCCGAATAATTAATTTAGTAATAATTAATTACTAAATTATCATTATTATAGTCCGAAATTAGTTACCAATTTAATTAATTTTCAAATTAATTAATATTTTGCGTATTTTTCAAATTGTATTTTAATTTTTTTTCTCACGCTTTTTCCCAAATTCATCATCATCTGGTGTCTCTCCCATTCAATTGCTTAAATCTTAAAAGGGTTCTATTTTTTAGTCACTAGTACATGATAAAAATTTTCTATCTGAATCTTTTATAGATGATCTATTTATTATGTGAGTTTTGTTTAATTTCTTTGGAAGAAATTATAACTTCTTCTGTAGACGGCGATTGTTCTCAAGCCTTCTTACCACTTTTCTATCTCCTCAATTATTTCTTGATTTATATATTAAACTATGTACCTTTAACAATTAAGCCGAATAATTAATTTAGTAATAATTACCAATTTTAAAATACTAGTCCATTATATGATAACTAATTAACAAATTTATGAGATAATTTTCTAATTGGATAATTAATTACTTGGTAATTAATTACTAAATTATTATTATTATAATATGAAATTAGTTACCAATTTAATTAATTTTTAAATTAATTAATATTTTAATTAAAATACACTTTTTGCTTTGAAAAGCGTATTTTTCAAATTGTATTTTAATTTTTTTTCTTATGCTTGTTTCCAAATTCATCATCATCTGGTGTCTCTCTCATTGACTGTTCAATTGCTTAAATCTCAAAAAGGTTCTATTTTTTAATCACCAGTGCGTAGATAGAAAATATTATATCTAAATCTTTTGTAGATGATTTATTTATTATGTGAGTTTTGTTTAATTGATTTTATAGAAATCGTAACTTTTTTTTGTTGTAGAATGTGATTATTCTCAAACCTTCAAATCACTTTTCTCTCTCCTCAAATTCTTGGGTTTAGTTTCGAAGGGAGATAATTGATATTTCCGTGACTAGAAATAATAGTTTATTGAAACTTTCGTAGAAGAGCTATTTTCATTGTTGTGTACGATGGAGGTAAAAGGTCATCCAAAAGGCGAACCAAACTTGTTTTCTTTTTGCTTTTTCTTTTCAAACGACTTTTTATGTTCCTCCAGTGTTTATTCTTACCCTTTAATTTTTATTTATTTTTACATGTATTCATTAATTAATACACTTAATAATTAGTTTTATATTTATCATTTATGTTTATCTTTTAATTTTTACTTATTTATTAATTATATTAATTAATTAATATCACGTTGTAACGTCCCTCAGTATTTTCAGTATAATATTATCCGCTTTAGGCGAAACTCGCACTATTTTGTTATTGGGATTAGCTCAAAATGCGTTGTACTAGGTAGGGAGATGAACCCTACTTATAAACCATGTATTTTCTGCTCTCCAAAGTAATGTGAGATTGTGCACCCCCACTGATATGGGTCAAACCCACACCTGACCATTTCCTGGCCTTTACAAGACGGACTGCCACAATCTCCCTCCCTTGGGGACCTAATGTCCTCGTCGGCCACATTTCTAGTTGGGATTTCGCTATGATACCATTTGTAACGTCTCTCAGTACTCCCAGTATAATATTGTCTATTTTTGGTCGAAACCCGCACGATTTTTTTCTTGGAGTTAGCCCAAAATGAGTTGTACTATGTAGGAAAGGGAACCCTACTTATAAACCATGCATTTTCTACTCTCTCAAACGATATGAGATTGTGCACCCCCACTTATATGAGTCAGACCCACACCTGAATATTTTCTGACCTTCACAGAACGGGCTGACACACACGTCAAAAAATAAAAATAAAGATAAACATAATATTAATTATTCTCTTCAAAATCTATTTTGTCTTCAATGTTCTGGACCTGGTTTGTTTCACGTTTTTTTAAAAATATTTTTTATTAAAAAATAGACAAACAGGCTTTTTTTATGTTTTTTTTTTTAAACAATGAATTTGAGGTGTTATGTTTTGTCTTTTTTAAAAATCAATCCTATTTTAAAAATATTTTCATGAAATTTAATTCCCCTAAGAGCAATATAAAAATAATAATTATCATTTAAGTAAGAGTAAAATTTGATTTACTTTTTAATTTTACAATCCAAATTTTATTTATTGATGTAGTCAATTAACATGTCATTTATTTATCAAATTTATATTTATTTTAAATCTTTATTAATCTTCATTTCATGGATATTTATAAAATATGGATATATTAATTGATTAACTAAGCAGTAAGCCATAAATATAATCTAGTCAAAATACATTGTTCCATCTTTTGATATCAACTTTATATTAAAAATTAAATTTGATATTCTTTTTTGGCTGTTCTTACCTTTTGGGTCAAAGGTCGCCTTGATAAAAAAATCTCCAATAATAATTTTAGGAAAATTAATAAAACAAGCTATGAATTATATGATTAATAACAAATCAATTACTAAATAATTTTTACTAATAAATAAAACACTTAATTATGAAAAATAAACTATACAAACATCGCTGTTAAGAGCAATCTTACTTTGAAAATAAAAGTGTAAAAAGTTTACCTTAAAAAATATCTTCTCTCATACGCTTCGAACATTTTGTTTTGATTTTTGGTTGAGTTTTTCAGAATACAAAATAAAGATTCTCACATATTTTTGTTTAGAAAATCATTAATGAAAATAAGTCTTTTTCCTCTCAACAATTTTAACATTTTATTGACATTTAATTTGAATTTAAAACAATAATTTGAAGAAAGAATTAAAATTTGATAAATTGAATCAAATGAACAATTGTAATTGATTAATAGAATAATTTAGTTTTATACCATGGAAGACTGTAACTATTTAGTCCCAAAAAATATCAAATTACTTATAAAAATTTACAATTTATTGGAAGGACGCGGTCTTTTGTATGCAAAATTTATTTTTTCCAATGAAAAAGTAATATTTCTTGAGCAATAGCATACTGGTTGAGTTCATTGACATTCTTAATTTTTTTGTTAATTTCCCATAATTTTACTTTCACTAAATTTTTATTTATATATAAATCCGCCTTGGTTTTGTTCTCTAATGCAGATTTTCACAAGGTCTAGCAAGAGGGTTTCTGTCTTCTCCTACGCTTGTTTTTCTGCTTCTGTAAAACAGACTCTGTTTCTCCAGTCCCAACAATGGGGAGAACGATGAGGTGGATCAAGAGCTTGTTTGGGATAAAGAAAGAGAAAGGGAACAGCGAGAAATACAACGATGGAGGCTGTAAAGAAGCGACTGGGTTTTATAACGATCCGTCTACTATCCCACCCAATATATCAATGGCGGAGGCTGCTTGGCTTAGATCTTACTACACTGACACAAAAAAGAAGCAGAATCAGCACGCAATAGAAGTGGCAGCGGCGAGTGCGGCGGCTGCGGAAGCAGCGGTTATCGCGGCGCATGCCGCTGTTGCTGTCGTCGGGCTGACTAGCCATGGCCGAGGAGGGATGTTTGGCTGGGGGCGAGAAAGATGGGCCGCAATAAAGATTCAGAAGGTTTTTAGGGGATTCCTAGTGAGATTTTTACCTTATTTTCTGCCAAAATGATCCCTTTCCTTCTCATATTGTATTTTTCTTATAAATTTGGACATGAACAGAAGTATTTCTCATATGGGTTGTTCATAATTAGGCTAGAAAGGCCTTGCGAGCACTCAAAGGACTGGTTAAGGTACAGGCGCTGGTTAGAGGATATTTAGTGCGAAAACAGGCCGCTGCAACTGTTCAAAGTATGCAAGCTTTAATTAGAGCTCAGGCCACCGTTCGTTCGCAAAGAAATCGCTTCTTTATCAACAACGAACCCATTAGTTTACTTCACAAAGGAGCGCGAAAATCCATGGTAAAATTCAAGCTTTCTGGACTTCCATTAATGGCTGATTTCAGTGTTTTTTTAATTATTTTTTACTGAATTTTTGCTGAATTTGAGCAGGAAAGATTTGATGAAGTAAAAAGCGGTAAAGGTGGTCCGGCACACAGCAGGCGGCTCTCCGACAAAAGTCCGAAGATTTTGGAGGTTGATACAGGTCGGCCGAAATCATGGTCTCGCCGGACAAACAAGTCGGGCTGCGATTTGTCAGACAATCAATATCCACAATCATTATCTTCTCCGCTCCCATGTCGAAATCCAGCCAGGTTATCAATCCCCGATTGCATGGATTTCCAGGACCCCGATTGGGGGCTAACCGGCGAAGAGTGCAAATTCTCCACACCACAAAGCACCCCGCGGCTCTTCCAATCCAGCTATCCGAGCTCAAATCCGCCATTAACGCCGGCGAAGAGCTTCTGTACAGAAAACTTTTCCGGGGGGTACGCTAACTTCCCTAATTACATGGCGAATACGCAATCTTCCAAGGCGAAATTGAGGTCTCAGAGTGCTCCGAAGCAGCGGCCGGAACCAGGATCGAAGAAGAAGCTGTCGCTGAACGAAATGATGGAGACTAGGAGTAGCTTGAGTGGTGTAAAAATGCAGAGCTCTTGTTCGCAGGTTCAGGAATCCATTAATTTCAAGAATGCTGTTATGGGTAAGCTGGATCGATCGTCTGAGTTAAGTACAGAGACGAGTAGGATCTATTCGTAGAGGAGTTTTTGAAGGAAGAAAGAACTTCTTCCTCTGTTCCCCTCCATTAGAACGCCATGGGAGTGAAGATGAAAAAGTTCTATCCAAATTCTTTTGTATCACTGAAAAGTTTTAAGTTTTCATCATATTTTAATTCTTTTCTACTATTAATTAGATTTGATTTCACAGTTGGATGCAATCCCAGCAACCACAAGAAATAAGATCCAAATATGCAATTTGTTCATCTTTCATTTCACATCTGATAAACTGCAAATCATAAGCAAATCTATTTCCTCTGACTTGTTATCGAAAAACTTCCAAGGATCATCCTTACTAATTTACTCCTAAACGCTAGTTTTCAATCACTCTGATTTCTGGGTTTTAGAGAATGCACTCTTTTGGCTCTTCCAACCAAAATTTTGTAAGAATTGTTTTATTTTAACTCCACTTTCCTGTAAAAAACTTTATACCAATAGGAGATCAAATCCTAGTGATGTACGATTTGATAACTGAAACTGTTTTTGGGCTTCATGTCTTCAAAATAGTGGAGTATCATATTCACCTTTTTGGGAGGTCTAATGTCACTCTATGCCATTCTTTCCATAAGTTGTCTATGATATCATTTGAGGGCTAAATATGTGGCCGCCCGCCTTGTGAAAGTAGTGAGGGCTCAAATGAAGGTTCGACCTAAGGATACATAATCTCACATCGTTTGGTTGAGTGAAAAATACATAGTTTATAAGTAGGATTCTCCTACTTACTAAGTACAACACAATTTGAGCTAATCCCAATAACAAAGCCTATAAAAAGAAATCTACATCCTCAAGGATCAAATCCTATAAATAAACTACACCCTCAACCATTTCCAAGTCGGCGTAATTTGATACTTGGGCCTTGTGGTCTTGTAAGAGTGAACTTTCACACTTTTTAATATTTGGGTTTTGATTATAATTGTAATAACTCCAAATTGTAAGCCTATAAACCATCAATTCAAGCTGGCAAAGCCCATCCAACTCATTTTCCATTTTTCCATTTTTCCATTGATAACAACGTCCATTTTACCCTTTTAAATAAATGTGTTTCAAAGAGATGTTAAGAAAGTAAGGGAGATGACCGATTTATCAAATAGAGATCCAACGATAACTGAAAAAAGAAAATATAATGTATGACATCAGATTTACATGAAAAAACTCTTTATGAAATTATGGGCAGAGAAATAAATCTATTATGAAGATCGAAATACAACTGCGAGTTTTGAACTCTATCTTACATAACTTTATATAGAAAACAAAATACTAAATGAGATCTATAATGCGGGTCTACTGGCCCGGCACAATGGAATTTAGATTACACTGAAATTTAACAATTTTCACATTGACATGAATTCTATGAAAGAGATCCATAGCGCGTGCTCGTCAGCCCGACCCAACAAAACGAATTCAAAATCCTAAATTCTGACAATCTCCATCTCGAAATAAATTCTGAAGCAATGACCTAATTTTTAAATTTTTAAATTTTCCTCTTCCACACCCTTAAAGAAGATCTGTAACGAGGGTTTGCCTATCAATCTAAAAGAAATATACAAATCACTAATATAAAAGTCTTTAAGGGTAAATTCAGTAACTGATGTTGACTAGGTTTAAAAAACACTTACACCATGATAATGACATCTTCAAATTCCACAAAGAGTCATCAAAATTTATGCGAGTGTATCTCGTCTCTTGACCTTACATATCAAAACTGTCTTTCAAAATATTTTAAAATTCCGCTATCATTATCTTACCATAACAAAATATTTAATTTCGATCTAAAAGTGGAAGATCTACTTTAATGATCTTATCGCCACAAAAACACATTTTTAACAAAATATCTAACCCAAAATCACTGGATTCAATAAAATATTCACCAAAAAATTTGAAGTGAAAAACCATGGATATCATAAGATTTCAAAAGATATCCTCAAAATTTAAATATTTCTATATTAACTAATCGGCCCCAAATCAAATCAAATCACCCAATAATCGCAGATATTACAAAATTTAAACCTTATTTGAATTTCAACAAAAAACAATCTCCAATATTGAAATATTCCCGCGATTCCAAATCTGCCACAAATCATCAAATTTAATATTCCAAAAATTATCCAAAAATTCAAATAATTTTCTACAATTTTTATCTCTATCGAAAATTCAACTTGGCAAAGGATACTCTCACGGCAGCCCTAATCGAAACGGCTTTATATTGAGAATGGAGAACAATAATGTAGATGATTTATGGAGACTGATGATAAATAGAAAACCTTCCAACAAAAAACCTATTGCTCAGAGGCATAACGCCTTTGGCAAACTCTAAATAGAGAAAAAATTAGAGCTTTCACGACAAATAGAGCAATTGTTTCTGATGGTGGCTGGACGATAAAGAAGAAAAAAATTCATAAGCAAGACGAATGACAGGGGAAACAATTTTCCCCTTTTTTCCCTATTCATTTTACCAAAAATTGTAATTTTATGAAAAATTACACAAATCTTGTTTAATGTGGAACGACCGGAGTGAATTTATTTCAACACACTTGGAAACACGAACTTCCAAAACCAAAGCTCTGATACCATTTGTTAGAGATCAAATGATAACCAGAAAAAAAAATAATGTGAGACACTAAATTTATGTGGAAAAACTCTTTAGGAAAAAAACCACGAGCAGAGAGGAATAAATCTAGCTTGAAGATTGAAATACAATCACGAGTTTTGTGACTTTAGCTTACATCAAGTTATAGAGAAAATAAAATCTTAAATGAGATTTACAATGCAGACCCACCAATTCGGCCCAATAAAATTTGAATCACATCAAAATCTAACAAAACTGATGAATGAAATAAAAAGCTTGGGTTCTTCAACCACTAAGCTAATAATTCCATGTGCCTTCAATGTAACCCTCATTGTAATAATGTCTGCCCAAGTGATCATAGAACCTATCTGCTCCTGCTCCTTCTATGCTTATGAATGAATTTAATGGAGATATAATCGCCTTCTCCCCGATCACAATTTCAATCATTTCACTAATTTTAATCCACCAGATCAACCAATCATTATTCTATGCAAAAATATAGAGGAAAAAGACAAAAATTCACGTGTAAACCCATGCATGGACATTAATAAAAACTCTCAAAAGATTTATGAATGGTAGAGAATCAATGGCCTCTTGACAGGATGTGGAGCCCCTGGTGGCCGGATTCCGTCACAATCAGGGTGTAAGAAAGGAAAAACTTATTCTCATAGACTTCTGTCTAACATGATAATATTGTATGGATGAATGAAATGCTTTCAATAAACTGGCCACGTTAGTAAGCATAACTTGTCACGTCTCAAAAGAGACTCGAGACAGAACAGGAAACGATCCAGCCCAAAAGGACCGAATCATCCTCCCCTCCCTTAAATTCAATAAATAGCAGCGGAAGACTTAAACAATAATGTTACAAATCAGGCCAAAAATTAAAGGTCCAGAAATGATAATAATATAATACTAATTAACCAATTTTAAAACTAAGAACTTAAAAATAAGATTTTAGGATATAAACCTTCCTAAAATATTCTAAATATCTGTACAAATGAAGATAAAATAAATTATATGACGAAAATTCTAAATTACACTCCTGAAGTGGCAGTGGGGGACTACTCTGATTAATTCTTGAAAAATGAAGTCAGATTGGGGTGAGTCAACAAAACTCAGTAGGGATTTATCTTATATTTAACTTTTATGTCATATGAGTTTAACTTACCTTTTTCATTTAATTAAAATAACATATTAATATAAAAAAATGCTGATGAACAATAATTTAAATAACATATTTAACGGCGATACTCAGGCGATCGCAAATAGCCAAAAAGACCCTGATCAAGTTTAGGGATTCACAACCCAATGACACGACATATACAGTTGTCCCATTATCTATTTGTACTTTAGGGATTCGAACCCAAGGATATTTGAAAAATCTCCTATTATCCAATTCAATAAGAAACAAATACATTCCGTAGGGGAGAATGTGTGAAAATTAATTATAATAAAAATAATCCGACGATTATGAAAATAATTGCATAGTAAAAAATCTGAGAGTCGTCTCAAAATAATTATTTTTAAAATAAAATACAAATGTAGTGCATAATAATAACCCCTACCTCGAAATTTGACTTAACGATACCAAACCCAACTGAAAAGCCCAACGAAGTCAAATTGTAGATAAGCCAATAATTTCTTAAGTTCCAAAACCTAATAATAACATTTTTATTACTTTAGAATCTGAACTTCAAAATAAAAGCCTAAAATTTTCAACCAATAATTTACAATCCAAAAGTGAATAGTACAATATAAGAATAAAACTTAAATTGGCCCAAAATAAAAATATGGTTTGGTCCAATAATATAGCCCAATATCCAATACATATTTGTGGCCCAACTGGACCTGATCTCAATCCATAATTTGGCCCAACTGAATGGTGATCTAGTTGCACACTCTGGACTGTGTCCAGAGTGTTTCTGCCTCCTGGTTTCCAACCAGGGGCGTTCCGTTCACGGACAATTTCAGAAGTGTTCTGTCCTCGAACACTTCCAGTCGTAGGCTCAATGACGACCTCCTGTGAAAAACGATAGCGGACGGAGACTGTGTGTAACGACCTGTCAATTTAAAACTCTTTTTCTTTACAAATTTTTTATTTTTTTATTTTTTTTTATACCCGAAGATATTACTAAAATTACTTGTTAATTAAATAGAGCGAATAACGAAAACACATATCTTAAATAAAAACGTTTATCAGAGTTAAATGCGGAAACACAATTATTTTTACAAACCAAGTTGGAATTTAAATAAAACTTCGTAAAACATAAATTCCATTGGAGAGCCACGGCCACACAGGTCTACTTCGTCAGATAACTCGCCTCCTCCACGGGGAACGCTTCCTCATCCGCTCCTGGATTAATCAATTCATTACAATCACCTACACCACAAGTAGACACTGTAAGCCTAAAAAGGCTTAGTAAGGAATTGGAAAACAAACAACAAAGCACAACAAATGCCTCTAACTGATTATGTCGGAAAGGAATCCGCTCAACCGTTCTTTACTCACTGTTACACCTTTTAACTCGTGGATCGACTTGGGAGATTAGAGAACCCTAGCAGGCAATGGGGGGAAACTCGACATCTAACACCCTAGAGTAGACAAGCTTTTCAATCCTATGGGCGGGAAGATCTTACATTCTGTTTACCGAGTCTACCGATTAGATCCGAACCATTAACCCGGTCGCTAATTCCCTTACGTACATTATTAGTCATTTTAACTCGTGTTATGAATACCAACCCAATTGTGGTATTTCCTAAGGGTTTCTAAGACCATGAACATCAACCCCTAGATTCTAGCAATTCATCCTAACATTCATTGCTAACTAAGGAATAAATCTTAACTAATAAGGGAAGAATACATTCTAGTTATCAAGGGTAAATCTTATAACCATAGACCGTAAGGAAAGTGTAGCACATATCAATAATAAATTTAGCAAGAACAATTATCAAGAACATTCAATGAGAGAGACTAACCATTTTCATGCTTTTGAATTAGACTTAATCATTTTCATGCTTTTTAATTAAACTTAACCATTTTCATGTTTCTTAATTAGACTTAACCATTTTACCATGCTTTTTAATTAACCAATTCAATCTATCATATTTAGCATCTAAACTAACAATGAGATTAACATTCAAATCTGTAGTTTATCAAAAACACTACAACATAGAATATGAATTAACATTTAATCTGGAATTTACTAAAAACACCAACAATGAGATATAAATTAACATTTAAATATGTAATTTATCAAAAATTCTAAAATGAGATATAACTTAACATTTAAATCTACACTTAACAAAAGCTACAAGTTTCATGGGGTTAACTAACAATAATTACTAATCATGCTAAATTATGAAAGGAAACCTACCACTTCAACTATTTCATGCTATGATTCACTTTAATAACGCAGATTATAGTTTAATCAGTTCTTGATCTATCTTTCATACACCCTATCTTGTTAAGCTAATGGAAACATGGCTAATGAAGGTTTCGATGATGAACTTACAACAATATTTACAAGGAGCTTTATGTGAGATTAAGTTATAACATGTAATTTGACATAAAGTGTTGCTTACTTACTGGAAGCTAAGTTTATTAATCACTAGTTCATGCTTTTTAACTAGATCAAAGTTAAACTCATACAGACATCACAAAAGAAAAAAATTATTATAAGAGAAACACATCCAAGAAGAATAACACCCAAATCATATAAGCAACGTAATTAAACTAACCTAACCAGTCCCAAACTCCAAATGGAGTTACATGCAATAAAAGCAACTAAAGAAAATCAACAATAAGGAATTACAAGTACCTATTGCACACCAAGCTACAAAATGAGATTAAAGAAACACAAAGACTCCTTATACAATTCACCCAAAGAAATCAAACACATTACTTTACTTGTGGGTAGGGCTTTTGGAATGCCACTAACCAATTCCTTACCTTACGATTTCCAATAGATGAGAACACAGCACTTCAGCCACTAGAAAGAACGTTCCAGCAAGGTTCTCCCTC
Source organism: Begonia loranthoides (assembly GCA_022433065.1). Lineage (NCBI taxonomy): Eukaryota > Viridiplantae > Streptophyta > Magnoliopsida > Cucurbitales > Begoniaceae > Begonia > Begonia loranthoides. The sequence continues at coordinate 4,759,364 of CM039475.1, forward strand.
TGCCCAAAGGCTCCTTTCTCTTTAAAACCTAAACGAATTGGTAGACAGACACCTAATTGGCATAATTGCCAGCTAAAACGAGTAATTGTCACTAATATGATGTTGTCGATCCGCCGACAGGGCGAGGTCCACAGAGGACTTGGCACCCACTGCATTAACTGTCCAAAAAAAGTCATCCAGTAAATCGAACATAGACCAAGACGATTGACTCACCTTGGCAACCTATCGGCCGTACGAGTTTTGATCAAGCTGACCCAGCTCATGTCCTGCGAACCAGTTAGCCCGTCGCACCGAGCCTGTCGCAACCGATCCCGTCGCACGCTGATGCCGCACGCTGCACCGCACCGAAGTCATAGGCGCACCCCGCGCACCGTCCAGCCGCCGCGAAGTCTGGCCGTCGCAAGTCATCGGCCGACGAGATCTGGCCGCTCCTTCTCTTCTCCCCTGTCTTCGCGTCTCCCTGCTTCAAATGTGAAGGAATGGCCTCTCTGGCCATTCCTTTTCTTTTGTTGTTTTTTTTTAATTTTTAATTTAATTAATTAATTTATTTATTCTTTTCTATTTTAAAACAATTCAAATTTTAATTTTTCACTTTTCAACTTTCACCCTTTAATTTATACTTACCAAATAACTTTTCAATAATACTCAATTAGTTATTTAATTCCATTATTGAAATCGGGACATTACACTGTGAGTTCCCAACTGGAACTCTTCTCTGGAATTTTGTCCGAGACACAAACCTTAACGATTTGGTAAAATCATTGACGAATCGTTGTTGGCCGAAGGTTGGTTAAGAACTTCTTACGATCACAGAATAACGTAAATAATTCTCTACTCGAATTTATAACCTCAACATCAAAACAATCCAAATTTCAGAATAACAAAGAATAATTTTTCTTATACCTTAAAATCCTGGCACTGTCTGAAGCTTTGGAACAACAAAAAATAAGCCCAAATCTTCAACCTTTTTGAACAATTACAGTCATTAGAATAGGTTTTGCGAAATAGAAGAACAGAGATTGGAGAAGGGATTTAACTTACCCGTCGAAGACTAAAATCTTGAATTGCTTGCAAAAATTTCAAGTCTTTATCTTCCACACGCACTGTTGAATCTCAACACTCAAAATGATTTCCCCTTCAAACAAAAGAATTCAGATGTTTACCGTAACCTCCGATGAGAATCGAAACAAATATTGGAGTTCAAGGTTTACCTTAGCTCGGAGTTTTGCTAGGAAGAGGAGGATTTTTCCTTGAACTGACGGAGAGAAATCCCTCGTCGACGATGACTACAATCAACCCACACCGAGAGAAAAGGTGAAAGTTTTGAAAAAAATTGGAAGAGTGCAGAAGAACTCCATCCCTCACTCTGAAATAGGGGGAGGAGATCCCCCCTTTTCGGCAACTGCATCTAAAGCAAATTTCAGATGCAGTTTAAAAATCTATATATTATTTTTTTTTCTGGGCTTGGCCAGAAAAGCCCAGGTGTTATATTCCTTCCCCCTTAAAGAATTTCGTCCCCAAAATTTAGAACAACTACAATTGTACCATTGAATAAGCGATGATACTTTGTCATTATTTCTGATTCGATTTCCCAAGTTGTTTCTCTTTCATTGTAGTTCTTACACTGTACTCGCACCAACGGTATCTCACGATGACGAAGAACGTTTATTTAAGGACCGAAAACTTTATCAAGTTTCTCCTATACGGAACATCCTTTTGGATAAGCACTTTGATCTAAGAGATCACATATGATGGGTCAGATACAAATTTTCTCAACATAGATATATGAAGAACATTATAAACATAGTTTAACTGCAGAAAGAAGTCTTATTGATAAGTTGCCTAATCAACACACTTAATAATCCAAAGAAACTCATAAGGATATGAGAACTAACTTATCCATCACAACAAAAATAAGTGGTATCGTAACACGATCGAACTTCTAAACTTACAAAGTCATCACCTTGAAGCTTCTAACAAATCAAAACCGTTTAAAAATTATTTCATAATTACTTGAACTTTCTCAATTATTACATAAAATCAAACAGAGCCAAGGTTTACCTACACCTTGCCCTCAGTTCATCATCGTGTAGTATGCACTATCACCCATAAAGAGTCTTATATGTTTAAATTCCAACAACAATTGGAGAACTTTATCATATTGAGCCTAAATAGCTCACCCTGCTACCCCATAAATCCGAGCTCAAACTATCCCTTTATGAGGAACTTCAAATCACTCAAGTTTAACTTAGTGGCCAAAATCTCTGTGGAGCTAAACTTAATCAAAAACCTTAGATCATAATGAGGTGTTTCACTGGAAGAATACATAAGATCGAACGATAACCTCCATGTTTATTCAACTCAGCTAAAAACCATAACAGTCTATTTTCACTCAAAATGTAAAAACTGAGCAGAAAGATAAATTGTTTGTGACAACTCAATATCACCGTACATCTAACACATTTTCAATAATTGAATTCTAAAACCAAGAGTCATACTTTGTTTCTCACACTTTAAAGATAAGAGCTTAACAACTTAACATGTTTCAAGTGTTCAATTTCTAACTTGTTAATAATTCATAATCTAGTCACACATCATCTACACTTAACTCCAAATTAGTTTTCTTACACTAGTGGTTCAACACTTCAAATATTTGATATTAACTGAACGAATAACAAAATTTGATTTATGACTTATCAACTAAATCTCTTTACCAAAATATGAATTATCATACACTTTGAATAAATCAACGACACATCATAATTTTCTTAGCACTAACTTCCAACAATCATGTTGTCCATTCTATTTCAATTTGTCAAATCCCTATTTAAGCTCATCATTAAGATTTTATATTTCCCAACACATTGCAAAAATTTAAGAGTTGCTACCAAGTTACATACCCCAAATACAGAATCAACCCCATAAATCAAATATTTCTTACAATCCTTTCACATTAAACATAGAATTAGAGGTTTGAGCTTAATGGCTCAAAATCACAAAAGTGACTTAGCATGATAGTACTATAGAACATGACCACAACACTTTTCATTTCCCACATATCCGCACATTATAATATTTACTTTAAATATTTCAAACTCCTAGAATCCAAAAGAATATCGAACTTCACACCATACGATATCTCTATTAAGCTCCCAAAGTAAAGAGAATAATCTTAGTTAACTTAACTCATGAATTAGACTCATCTGACTTAAGTAACAGAGCTTACAAGAATAGATTTCGTCTCTCCTTAACAACAATCATCTAAATCCAACTCCTGATGCATCTACACAATCTTAATATAGTGAACATGCACATAATACTGCTAACAACAGTGCAATAGCCAACTTAAATTTCAATTCCTTAGAATCAACCAACGGTTTCCTTTATAATAAAACTTAACGTTTCTTTTCATAAGGTCACTCAGCGATACCAATAATAGACGAAATCTTTGCAATTTAATGACAGTGCAATAATCCAAAATCAAGAAAACCTAACTCTTTGTGATACACATTAGTGATTCCAATGCTATCATAATTGCATTTCAGATAGAGATCAATGAGATACTCACTCAAAATCATTATGCCTGAAAAATTTAACTCATCATTCAATAGTTATATCCAAGCATATCTAGCTTACAACTGATGCTCTCTAAAAGTTTACAATAAGTTACTAGACGTTCCATAAGCTCATCACGAGTATCTCAATAACCAATCACTTAGGGACATTTAACTAAAATAGTTCACATGGACTTGAAAATCCACTTCCCTATGCTTATAACCTTAACATGCTAAACCAACGTCAAAATCTAAACCCGAATCATTCATAATGAACTCAAAATGTTGATCACACGTACATCTCATTAGCAATTTACTGATGATAGTCCAACTTGAAGTCATTTATGATAAGACATATTGATCATTTCAATTGATCAATAAGTGCATTCCTTCATTTTATAGGTCATTAATATTGATCGTCACTTGATCGAGTTTCAAACACAAAATGAACAAAATTGGAAACAACCACTTCATTTCCAACAAATATTAAAACTGGCGTATCCCCTATGACAACTAAATATGTGGAACTCATTCCACAACAAATCCATTTGATGTAATCAAAGTTTATTCACTTCATCTAAACCATCAAATATGAAGCAATGAAAACTAAAGCATTGTTGGGACAAAATAAGTGCATAACTCAAGCCTATGATAGGGTAATAACCCTGACAAATCGTCAAGAAGAACGTCAGGACTCAGTCATAACTGACAAAAACAAAATTATGCCAAGTAACTCAGAGTTACCGATAACAAGAAACATACCCTCATAATACTCTAGTCTTCCCTGCCTCACAAACAGACATTAAATGTGAAAAGAAACATTCTGCGAAGCAACAACTTGCTCGCTCACCAATGAAAAGTCACACCATCTGCGTAACAATTAAGTATGAACTTAAACTCAATCAATTAGTCAAAATTTGAGATTACATTTAATCAACTATAAGAAAACTAAACATTCAATATTTACTTGTGTCCAAAAATCTTATGGCATCATATTGCATTAAATGTGAAGCACTTCATCATCAACTCTTAATGCACTTTCTCAGAAGTGAAGATTAAATTTCCTTACCATTAATCTACAAAAAGATTGTCTTGTCATTCCAATTACAGACATTAAATCATCCAACAACATAAACATGTCTCAAAGACTTTCCTTAAACTCATTCTTTGCATCCATATTGAATTTCATCACTGCAATCCAATCATTTATCATTTTCACACAAATATTTAACAAAATTTGTTATAACATTTCAAATAACACCTAAACCTACAATCATAGAACTAAGCTTGTAAATCATATGATAATCTTGGTCCTAAATTGATTCTCTGCCATACAACTTAATTAGTCGTTATCTAGGATTCTAATATAATATGTTATCTCCACGACTAAACTTTGTATTCCAAAAATTAAGAGTTTCCTTTTATTCCAAATTATGATGTATCTTCAAATCACCTCACGCACTGAATATTTTCTAAATTTTCATTAACCTTACAGCTTGAACTAGACATTAATCCTTAAAATTTTTCATCTTTAACCCAATATGAATTATAGCAAAACAATCCATATGTTCCACGGACATAATAATGGTTTTTAAATCATTCACTATCAATTAAGACTTTCACTATAAACTTCGACCAGATAAATTTTTGCTGCAGCCGTCCCTCAAGAAATACACGCTTGAACGACTCCAAATCTCATACCAAATATTTCCAACTTACGCTGAATTTTGAAACTAATGCTGAAACACTCCAAATTAAATCTATTCAGAACCTTCCTTTAATAGTTTTCAGACCAAAATCTACAATTGCAAGATTCCAATTTTTGACTAACAAATTTCATACAGGACAGTAGATATATTGGATTTTTTTTTTTTTGGAGAAATTGAGACTTTGGATTTCCATCTGAGATGAGTTATTAAATTCCAACTTCACAGGTTCACACCTATAACCCAGCAGAGTTCACAAACTCATATGTTCCAAAAAGTTAGTTCCAATCATTTAAAAGAGTACTTCTTATCATGTCCAACTAAATCATGTCAACTTCAAATTTCTCGTGTCCAATTAGAAAAATATTTTCATCCACCAACAAATAACCTCGAGGTATTTTTCTAACAGTATCTGAACACAAATCGATTTTTGTACTTTATCCTAAAGTACTATAATTTCATTTCTTGTATAACATTATCTCTTTTATTAATGTCACTTCTTTATGATATCAACTATGCTTTGATACCAAAAATTCTGTCATGCCCCAAAGGGGACCCGAGACAGAACGGGGAACGATTCGACCCAAAAGGACCGAATCATCCTACCATCACTTAAATTCAATAAATAGCAGTGGAAGACTTAAACAATCATGTTACAAATCAGGAAAAAAATTAAAGGTCCAGAAGTGACAATAATATAATACCAATTAACTAATTTTAAAACTAGGAACTTAAAAATAAGATTTTAAGATACAAACCTTCTTTAAATATTCTAAATATCTGTACAAATAAAGATGAAATAAATTATACGGTGAAAATTCTAAATTACACTCCTGAAGTGGCAATGGGGGATTACTCTGATTAATTCCTAAAAAATGAAGTCAGATTGGGGGTGAGTAGACAAAACTCAGTAGAGATTTATCTTATATTTAACTTTTATGTCATATGAGTTTAACGTACCTTTTTCAGTTAATTAAAATAACAGATTAACATAAAAAAATGCTGATGAGCAATAATTTAAATAACAAATTTAACAACGATACTCAGGCAATCGCAAATAGCCAAAAAGACCCTGATCAGGTTCTGGGATTCGAAATCCAAGGACACGACACATACAGCTATCCTATTACCTATTTGCACTTTAGGGATTCGAACCCAGTGACATTTGAAAAATCTCCTATTATCCAATTCAATAACAAACAAACACACTCTGTACGGGAGAATGTGTGAAAATTAATTATAATAAAATAATCCAACGATTATGAAAATGATTGCATCGTAAAAATCTGAGAGTCGTCTCAAAATAATTATTTTAAAAATAAAATACAAATGTAGTGCATAATAATAACCCCTCCCTCGAAATTTGACTTAACGATACCAAGCCCAACTGAAAAGCCCAACGAGGTTAAATTGTAGATAAGCCAATAATTTCCTAAGTTCCAAAACCTAATCATAACATTTTTATCAGTTTAGAATTTGAACTCCGAAATAAAAGCCTGAATTTTTCAACAAATAATTTACAATCCAAAAAGTGAATAGTCCAATATGAGAATAAAACTTAAATTGGCAGCCCAAAATAAAAATATGGTTTGGTCCAATAACATAGCCCAATATCCAATACATATTTGTGGCCCAACTGGACCTGATCTCAGTCCATAATTTGGCCCAACTGGATGGTGATTCAGTTGCACACTCTGGACTATATCCAGAGTGTTCCTGCCTTCTGGTTTCCAACCAGGGGCGTTCCGTTCACGGACAATTTCAGAAGTGTTCTGTCCTCGAACACTTCTGATCGTAGGCTCAGCGACGACCTCCTGTGAAAAAGGATAGCAGATGAAGACTGTGAGTTCCCAACTGGAACTCTTCTCTGGAATTTTGTCCGAGACACAAACCTTAACGATTTGGCAAAATCATTGCCGAATCGTTGTTAGCCGAAGGTTGGAGTTAAGAACTTCTTCTGATCACAGAATAACATAAATAATTCTCTACTCGAATTTATAACCTCAACATCAGAACAATCCAAATTTCAGAATAACAAAGAATAATTTTTCTTATACCTTAAAATCATTGCACTGTCCGAAGCTTTGGAACAACCAAAAATAAACCCAAATCTTCAACCTTTTCGAACAATTATAGCCATTAGAATGGGTTTTGCGAAATAGAAGAATAGAGATTGGAGAAGGGATTTAACTTACCCATCAAAGACTAAAATCTTGAATTGCTTGCGAAAATTTCAAGTCCTTATCTTCCACACTCACTGTTGAATCTCGACACTCAAAATGATTTCCTCTTCAAACAAAAGAATTCAGATGTTTACCACTAACCTCTGATGAGAATCTGAAACAAATATTGGAGTTCAAGGTTTACCTTAGCTCGGAGTTTCATTAGGCAGAGGAGAATTTTTCCTTGAACTGACGGAGAGAAATCCCTAGCCGACGATGACTACAATCAACCAACACCGAGAGATAAGGGGAAATTTTTTAGAAAATTTGGAAGGGTGGGGAAGAACTCCTTCCCTCACTCTGAAATAGGGGGAGGAGATCCCCCCTTTTCGGCAACTGCATCTGAAGCAGATTTTATTTATTTATTTTTTTCTGGGCTGGGCCAGAAAAACCCAGGTGTTACATAACTACTTTAAAGGTGAGGATTTCATTGGTGTTGCAACTTTTGTTAATTTTACTAGTTAAAAGAAATTGCAAGCTAAACCAAAATATATAGTCGGGTAAGGACTTACAACGATAGTTTATGACTTAACTTTAAAAAAAGTAACCCAAAAGAAAGAGGACAAATCAAATTACATTTTTAATGCAAGCCTTTGCAATACAATAAAGTTTAATTTGTTTTTAGGCATCAATGCAAGCTAATGCCATCTTTATCGTATTACCTCACTCGACCGACTAAAGAGTCAATTAGAACGTTTCTATTTGACGTTAATGTGAAAGCTATGCGGCATACTTTAATGTAGCAGACGGAATTTCTAAAACAAATGAAATCAAAACTATAAAAATACAAATGAAAAAAATGAGATAGAAAAAATAAACTAGAATCAGCCATAAACTATGAGCCAGCCAGCCAGCCAGCCAGCCAGCCAGCTAGGTTGGGGTTCACTTAGTTAGGCATAAAAATACCTTTTTTCATAATTTTAACATAAATTATTGTTTCATAATTAAAAAAAATATTTATTTAAAAACTAAAATATAATAAAAAAAAAGTTATAAAATATAACTTCTCAAATTAATTTTTTAATTATTCGAAGATCATTTATAAAATAATTCTTTTTTCCAGTGAAGTTTTTAAATAATTATATTTATATATAACTTAATTACATAAAATTACTTTTCAACTGTTAATTCTCAAAAGTTAACCTCATATTTTTTGCACAACTAATTATTTAAAACTACGAACTACCCATATAAAACAAGGGATGACCATGAACCTTCACCACACACAGCTGCTCTACATTCAATCAATTCTTTATTTTTTAGGTCATGTCTTTCAAACTTTGGTAGTATTGTCTAACTTTAAAGCCAATGGGGAATCTTCATTTTTGTTTTTTTATAAATTGAGTTGCCAAGAAAAAGGAGACAAAAAGATTAGATTATTTTATTATTGAAAGTGTGTCAGCCAACATTAAAATAAAGGAGAGTAACCCTTGTATGTGTGTAGTTGCATCTTTCGGTTGCCTTCTTCCACCAACGTCACAAAACTAGAGTCGCCATTTATTCCAGTCTATAAAATTGATTCATATCTTTTTGAGTTGTGCGTGAATATTTTTGGGTGTGACTAATTTTATGTCACGTGACTTTTTTATTGGCTGCACTTATTGCCTTGAGATACCTTATCTACACAAACATTTCAACCTACCTTTTTGGGTGTGACTAATTCATTTTGTGAATACTTTTTTTTATTATCAAACCTACCTTTTCCTAATAATACTATTAAACAGAAAATTTTCAAAAGGGAGATTTTAAGTAATTTCATGATTTCGTTTCATTTTCAATTTTTGTTTTTTTCTTTAAATAAATTTTTAGAGTTCATTTGGACGGTCACGCCTCAAAGAGACCTAAAACAGAACAAGAGAAGATTCGACCTGAAACAGATCTAACCGTCCGACCCTCTTCTTAAATTCAAAATTTAGTAGCAGAAGACTTAAAAATTAATTTACAAACCAGTACAAAAAAATATAGATCCAAAAATAACATATTAAATAATGTAAAATAACATATTCAAAAATGTGTAGAAATAATTTAAAATAAAACTAAGGAACAAATCTCGTTAAAATATTTTAAGTCTTTCAATAAAAGAAAATAAAATAACTTGATTTGGGAAATCTCAAAAATCTACTTCTGCGGTGGCAACTAGGAATCACTTTAATTTTTTTTTGAAAAGGGAAGTCAATTTAGAGTGAGTCAACTAAACTTAGTAGAGATTAAATTTTATATTCAATATTTAGATTATAGAAAAATATTTGTGCTATAAGTCAATTTGGGGTGAACCTGTAAGTTTTATTGTATGTGTTTTGGTCTTCCGGTCTTACAGTGCAAGGTGTTAGGTGTGGCTTTCGTTAGGTCTACTGATTTGTTGAATGCGGTAATGACCTATCTCTGTATCTACACTGGTAATACTCTCCGTTGTGATCACTGCTTGTTGGATGTTGTTGATGAAGTTTATGCTTTGTTGATTAAGTTTGGTTTTGCATTCGGTTATTGCTTAACAGTCATTGTTGAGGATTTTGCTTTGTGATTGAGTTTTGTTCTGCATTCTCGGCTACTACTTGGTGAACACTAACAAGGATTTTATTTTGTAAATCAAGTTATTCTTCAATTTTGGGTACGAATTTATTGTTGTGGTTATATAAGTGCACAGAAGAATTTATTGTTATTTACTGAGTGTGTTTGGAAATGAAGTTGTGATATTGTGGTTTTCTATTAATAAGAAAAGAAGATTTTGGGAAGTTTGTAATTCAGTTTAAAAGATGACTTCAAGACCAGTAAGAAATGTGAATAAAGGAAAATGGGTGGTTAAGTAAGGAAATACATCAGCTAGAGTCAAGTATTTTTAAGAGGAATTCTGAACTCAAAGTGATAGAAATCTATAAGAAAATGATATCAAGAACATGACTTTGATTTATTCTCGAAGAGTCCTATTTGAGAAATTCCAATCTCTGATGCTGGGATAAATGTTCGAGCACGCAGGATTGATGAGACTGTGCTCTTTAAAAGGAATATCATACGAGCGACTTGTCAAGTTGTTCTATACAAATTTGTCGTTCAAGACCCAACCACTTGTTGGGAAGACTTATATTCTGGGAACTGAGATCGAATTTACTCTAGATACCATTAATGAAATTATTGGATTTAATGTCTCGGCCAATGCGGAACAATACTATCATACTTCTTCTTATCCAGAATTTATTCAGCTGAACAGAGGGTTGTGATTTTTGCAGCAAGTTCACAAGAACCCAGTTATAGCTGGATTTTACAAATTAAGGGTTAATGATCTTAGTGAGCCAGGTGCTCCACCATATCCTGTCTTATACTTTGTTGCCAAGGGATGGGCACAGAGAGTATGTTAGTTGTATGAACCTATATGTTATGGAGAAATTGATAGGTCGTGGATTTTTCGATCTAAGATTTAGTATTCTGAACCACATGAGTGAAGTCCATTCTTGCACAGCAAAAAGTCTCCCATACAACACCCTTATCACCACTATTCTTAGGCATTTTAGGATCAAGATCCCATCTAGCAATCCTGTACGAAAAGAAAAAGGAACAAATATTTATGATCACAATACAGTAGCTAGGAGGAGGATTAAAGAAAGGGTAGATTTTTGGTATGTAAATACAGAATTCGAGCCGCTGATGCTATAGAAATTCCTAGTGAAGTTCCTCCACTTCCATAATCGAGCGAGTCTCAGATGCCGATGATGGATGATCCCATGGACACCGACATACCAACTTCATGCCCACCCTGTTTGGTTCGTTCTTTGGGTCGTCGGATCACCATACCGGAAGAAGAATATCATTCTCTTCTGGCTGGTATGGGCGAGTATGATTGCAGAAATGAAGGGAGTAAAAGACACTCTTGCTAGGCTGGACAAGTCTAGCAGATTGGTAAGTTAGGAAATACACTCCATATGGAAATGGATTGAGGAGTATGTGTAATATCTAGAAAATGTGTCTACATATAAACCCTTGTTTATGTGTAATTCAATGCTTGAGCATTTTCAAATTGTAATTTCAAATCATTTATATTATTGAGATTATTATTTTCTCTAATAATCAGATGAATAGCTAAAAATTAAGTTGTGTTAGTTTCTTTGTATGGGGCGTAATTTGGCTATATATAAGGGAATAAATAATTTAATAAGGAATAAGGGTGCCATAAGTGGAGGGGTCGATCACTGTAAAAAATGGTAGAGGCAAGTATGTTACAGTGGTGTTTTCAGTCGACCAAATCCTCACTGCTCAACCACTTCGTTGACCTTAAAATTGAGATGCAACCTGTAATATATTTCGGTTGACCAAATCCTCGCTGCTCGACCACTTCGTCGATTGTAAAACTTAGATGCAATTTGTAATATATTTTGGTTGACCAGATTCTCGCTGCTTGACCGCTTTGTCGACTGCCATATATTACTGTGGTGCTTAGTGAGGAATCGGTCGAAAAAATGGTCAACCATTTGTCGAACGCAGAAATTTTATCAGCGGAGAGGTCGATCATTTGATCGACTGATGCTCGATTTTTCAGTAACAAAAAATATGGTAACTCAAATTTGGAAGATTTCGAATCGTGTGGAATGTGGATCATGCCTCCTCGTCGCCTCTAGAGTCTATAAATATGAATGTATTGGCTGGAGGATAGAGCAAAAACATCTTAAGCTGTCTCTCGGGTTTTCGTCTATTTTTTTTCCTTCTGCGTTGGTTCGAGGAAAGTAGCAGTGGAAAGTAAAAGATTTTGGTGGAGAAGGTTTTATCAAAAGAGGGTTTAACAAGGTGAAATGTAAGAGATTCGCATGCATTTTGTCCGAATGGCCTACATCACAGGTTTAGTTTTTGTGTTGTTTGTTCTGTGTTTGTTTTCTGCTACTGATAAAACTTGTCGATGACATAGTTTTGGAGGAATTAGATAGTTCTTTGTTCTGTGATATTCTGACATGTTGTTAACCTTGTGTTGTTGTATACTGTCTCAATAAAACACTAAGAAGAAAATATGAGAAAATGTTAGCATGCCCTGGATAATCTAACGTTGAGAATTCCTTGATAGAAATTATTAGATTCATTCCTTGTTATGAATCATAAAACTTAACTACTTCTTGTTAGTATTCATAAAGTTTATCTGGTTTTGGTTCTAATGATGAATAAGAGAGAATTGCCTTGTTTGCTCTTTGATGATGAGAATAAAATTGTCACTGTTTTGGGTTCAATGATGAATAGAATATAACTGTTTGGACTACTCTTTGTTGTTGTTAATAGAAATTGTTTTTTTATTTTTCTGCTCACTTTGCTTTGCTATTGACATGGATTATGTTCTATCATCTACTGCTTAAAACACAATGCATGAAGGAGACTAATAAATTGTTTGAATAAGACCATAAAGATTATACCTTTGTTGTATGATTCTCTGTTAGTATGTTACCTTGTGTTATTAGTATCATGTTACGATATTTGTTTTCAGCATGTTTAGAAGCTAACTGTTAGAAGTAATGATGATCATGTGGATTTTCTACTTTATTATTATGTTAGCTACATCATGCATAAGATCAATTCATAATTGTTTCATAATTCACGCTTTCATGCTTTGTTGTGAATTGTATTGTTTTCTAGTGTTATATGAACTGATGTGTGACCTCATATAGGCATGTTAGTTATGGTTGCATATCATGCATTGCACAAGATAATAATAAATTAATGTATGTAAATAAACGTTAGAGGTTAGGGAGCATAGTGACGGTGATGCTTGGGAGAACTACTGTAATGCCCTAGTTTTTCTTACATTTGCAAACGTGTAAAATTTAAAATTTTTTATTTTCTTTTATTAAAACAGCGAAAGACTTAGTAAAACAACTTAGTTGAAAATGCGAATAATAAAACTCCTTTCTTCAACTTTTTTTTTTCAAATCGCAGCGGAAAACTTTTATAAATAAAACAATCATTTGAAGAGTAAAATAAATAAAACTTTTACATTATTTTTACAAAGCTCTTTACAGCCTATTTACTCTTTAAATTCTTTAGCTTAGCCAGCCACAAGATTCGCCCGAGAAAATCATTCATCAACTGTCCCTGACATGTTCTCCTGTTTCTCGTATATACCTATATCACGGGATAAAACAATGAGTCTAACGTTCAGCAAGAAATAGAATGAAATGCAATGCTCATGCTCATGCTCACGCTCATGCTCATGTAGTTTGTTTCAGAAAAGAACCTATCTTTTATGTCTATACATATCGTTACCAGAGAAAGTATATATCTGTTGGCCCATATGGCTTAACCATAACTCAATTCCTATGTGGAAAGAGCTATCCATTTGACGTGTCACCACTACCGTAACCATTCTCTGCAGTTCAAGCGTCGGAGATTTCTGGAATAAGGGAAAAGATATATATGTTGGTTAGTGTGGACTTAACCATAACTCAATCCCTAACTAGGACGAGCTATCCATTTGGGGTGTTACCACCAATGACTGTCACCCATATCCCGAACCCCTCACACGCTTATTTACATTTATTCATTCATTTTATTAAACATGTTGTGCATATGCCACATTTTCATAACTCCTATTGTGATGCATAAATGACATGTCATACCAGTCCACAACTATATACAATATATACAAAAGAGACAGTGATATAACAGTTCATGCTTAAGCTCAAACAATCAATTCTATCCTTTAACATTTTATCTATAATTTATAAGGAGCAATCAAGAGTACTATCAAATTAAACTAATATTTGTTTACAGAGAACAATTAATTTAATAGAGAACAATACATTTTAATTAACAAAGAGAATTTTGTATTTTAATTTTACAGAGGGCAATTTATATACTAATTAACAAGGAACAATTTATATATTAATTAGCAAGGAACAATTGTATTTTAATTTTGCAGAGAGCAGTTTATATTTTATTTAGCAGAGAATTCATATGCTAATTAACAATGGACAATTTATATTTAATAGAGGCCAACTTATGCTATTCAACAGAGGTCAAATTACATGCTTATGCTAATTAACATGGACGATTTAATAGAGAGACAATTCATTTATTTAATAAAGGGTAAAAAGGTAGTAATCTACATAACATTAGTCAGGATATTAGCGTTCACAGGAAATACAATTTCTTCCTCTCATTAACAGTATTACATTTTTATTATTTACGTCAAATTAACAATTCACATCACAATATAAGGATCACAAAATATTATCCCTTCTTTTCATCCAATTAAAAAATGATAGTAACAATTTCTTAGCGGGGGAGCATAATTCTTCAAAATCACAGCAATTCTTCCAAGTAGAACTCAACAAGTTTATTCACAGTTTCTTTCCAAGTAGATAAATAATTCCAACACAAAATCAAAAATTTTAAGCAATAAAATCCCCATTCACAGTTTCTATCCAAGCAGATCAACAATTATAGCCAGAATCCAACAATTGCAACAAGGAAATTAGCAATAAACTCAACAATTTTCAGCAATTATCCAAGGCAAAAATCAAAGAATCACCACAATGATCCAAGACAGAAATCAAAATCACAAAACTCTCGTGATGCAGGGCCTCCACTGGCCACTGCATCATATTTCTTACCTCTTGATTATTTCCCTCGCTGAATCCTTTCCTTCAAGCTGCATAAGACAGCAACCAAACCAACAGCTCACACTCTCTTTCTCACGCACACACTTCCATTCTCTCTGTAAAAAATACCACGATAGAAGCTCACAGAAAATGGAGACCCGAAATGTAGAGTGTAATCTGCTTTAGCACATGCCATTGTTTTATAGCCGAGGAAGAGCTTTAGGGGGGGCAAAAGCTGATGGACAATCACACATATCAATGGAGGAGGGGGTTCAATATAACCATGCCAGCTGGAAAGTCTCATATCATTTCGAGAGTTTCAACTGAAAATTGCCAGGAGAGTTTCATCTCTAGGCCATTCAATCTCACCCAATTCAGCATGCCGAATCGCCCTATAACAGAACACCAGAGAGAAGAAACACATAACAGAAAACTACCGACTTACCTCTGCCTGGAGCTAGAATTCCCAGTCCACTATTTTGTTCAGTCCAAGTCGTGCCCTGCACTCGGTGCAACAAAAAATCGCAGTGTCGCGATATGCTGTTCGCCCATTCTCGTAGGTTTAGCTCACATCCACGGCTGCGTTGCACTCCTCCATCGATTTGCAGGAGAAGATCACTCGAGCACACCCCTGTCGCGAAGCTCTCCCGACTCGCCTCCCTCTCTCTGTGCTAAAACTTAGTCAGGCCATCTTCTTTTCACACCTCTCATTCTTCTTTCAACAAAACCAGATTGGCGGTTCAAGTTCACCTCTTCCATCAAATTAATTTCATTTCTTTACTTTCCTAATTCTTCTTTTTATTTTATTCCTTCACTTTACTCTAACTCCATTTACTTCATTAATGTGTGTGTGTGTGTCCATTTACTTCATTAATGTGTGTGTGTGTGTGTGAAATATACATATCGTATATTAATCAACTCAATGCCAATTCCCAACTTACTCCAAACATCGCTTGACAATAATTATGGGTCTAATTTAAATTCTCCAATTATGTTTAAATTAAATTTTCAAATAATCCTACTACACCCAATTAATTTTTCAATTATCCTTACTTAATTTCGTTACGGGAAACCGGGGCATTACATTCCATAATAAAATCATCCCCCAAAATCACCAAAATTCATAAATATTATTATTCTTAGTCTTAGCTTAATTCCGAGTATTACAACTACGAGATGATGTATCTCTTCCCATATAGGGATTGAGTGACCTGTTCTGCCCAGGCTAAATCCTGATGATGTATCTATCTCCATATGGGAAATATCTTCAACATTCTAACTAAAAGTGAAATGATAAGTAACAACAGAAATGATAAGTTCTTTTTTGACGTGACAGACATGTGTATAAAGTCAGTATAAGCATTCTGCATTTCATTTATATCTCTTCCTAGGCATTAAACTCATTATCTCTCATATGGTGTAGGTAATGAGAATGATCCAAATGATGTATACGTGGATGAAGTATGATGTGACAAGGACTTATGTACCTAGCGCGTGATGACTTGGGAGTTATGGCTCACAGATGGAATAAAAGAGTTAATTTATGTTTAAAGTTTTGAGATATTTTGATTTTAAGATATGTTATTTTTATTTTAGAAAGAACGATTTCATGTTTTTCGCACTTATGTACTTTGATATATTTTCCTTTAAGCATTTTAAACAAAGTTTTTAAAAAAAAAATTTTATTGGACAGTCAAACGAAAACAGGATATTACAGTATGAATATGCAGAAGAGGAAGGAGCAAAAAAAGCATCCGAGGATAGAGGAGGCCAATATGAAGTTCAGCTAAGAAGGAATCCATTGGCACTCCCTCTACTGGAAGAAGAAGCACCAACAACACAAGAAGTAGCACCTCCGGAGAAATAAAGAATTGTAATGCTATTTAAATTCAATAACAATAGAGTACAATTTAAGTTGAAAAACATGTAATCTTTAGGTTGTGTTTTGATGTAAAGTTGTGTTTTGATGTAAACATCACTTTTCTTTTAGATTGAAATTTTAACCAATGATGAATATATTAGAAAAGTAGAATTTTCTGGAATTGCTTGGGTTTGATTGCAGGATAAATGAATATAGCTTTTAGGGAAGTAAAGAAATAGGAAAAACTCTGCCCAAATTTTTGATAGTTATATTGAATTTATAGAAATTAATATGGAGAGATAAGAATGAAAGGATAAGTATACAGAGGATTAGGGATATTCGGTGAAGCTTTAAGGACAAATTTTGACAAAATTTATGTAACGGGGGAGGATTGTAATACCCCAAAATTCATCGTGTTAAGTCTAGGATGATTATTGATGATAATTGGAGATTTATGAGATGATTTTAGTCTAAGGATGTAAATTGTGATTTTTGGTTACTGAAGGTATGGATTTCTATGTTTTTTTTAGTAAGGTTAGAAGGAGTGGTCAATCCTGTGAAGGATCGATTGACCATTGAAGAAGTAGTGTGAAGGAATGAAGGCTTATGATGGATGGGTGGTCGATCAAGGTGAGGTGCGGTCGTTCTCCTTCTAAGCGGATACTTACAAAGATGAAATAAGGATTTGAGCAATCAATCATTTGTGTGTTGGTGATTGACCAACTTTTCTTCAATATTGTGAAGTTTAGGGAATTGTGGTCGATCAAGTAGGATGAGCAGCCAAACGACTTAATAGCAAAATATTACAAAGGCAAAATAAGGAATGTGTGGTTGAATGGCTGTGTGTGTTAGTGATTGACCAGGTTTGAAGCAGATTTGTGAATGATTGAGTTTTGTAGTTGATCAGTGTATGAGGGGCGTTCGATCACAGTCAATACAGATTGTAAAAATTTTGGTTGCGGCCTATCACAGGAAAAAGGTGATCAACCGATTTTTCAAGAAAATGCATAGAGTCTGGTTTCAAGCTGTGTTGCAGTCGATCACCCGAAGGGGTTGATCGACTGGTAATGTGAAGAGTCGCTAGAATAAGGGGAAAGATTCCATGTTTTTAGTGGACCAAATAGTGGTGACTCATCAAGGCATTGTTGCAAGAGTGTCACCTCGTGCTTGGTTGTCTGAAAAGAGGAAAATTAAGTTGATATGGGAAAGGCTTGTAAGAGAGAAGAGAGAAAACCCTGAGGATGAAGAGAATAGTGAGAGCTTCAGAGAGAAAAGTTTGTGGAAAAAAAAAACAGAGAGTTGCTGTAACGCCCCGCGTTAATTTTGGTCATTTTTCCTTTTTAATTACAGTGCAAAAAATTTTATTTTTATTTATTTAAAACATACAAGATGAAATAATTAAGGTGAACGAGATAAATTAAAAATGCATAATTAAATCAGAGTAAATGCATAAACATAATTAAATCCAAAATACAGTTTGACAATTAAAACGTGAGTTAATAGTTTTACAAAACATTATCCATTCTCAAACCATTTTAAATAGTGTTTTTGCTTCATACGAGCTATATCCCCTCAGGTCGATTCAGCTGGGTAACCCAAATGCTCAACGGGTAATGTCTTCTCCTCCACTCCGAGAACGCTAACATCATGACAATTACCTACACCACAAGCAAACTGTCAGTCTAAGGCCCAACAAGAAATGAGATACAATATGATGTATGTTTGTAACTGACTATGTCAGAATGGAATGTAATACCCCAATTTTCTGTATTATAATTTAATAAGGATAATTGAAAAATAATTTGGGGTATTTGGATTAATTGGATAATTATCGGAGTATTATCAAGGACGTATTCATAAGATTATAATTAAAAGAATTTATTGGATGATAATTAGGATTAATTTGGAAGGTGTATTTTGGAGTTTTCGGACGCATGCGAACGAAGGTGGACGATTGAGGGCGAGGAGAGTTCGAATCTGTCTAATTTGGCAGACTTTTCGGACGAATGTGGATGCGTTCGGACGATGGCAGATGAGGAGAGTTCGAATCTGTCCAAATTATCGGACGATCACGGACGAAGGCGCAGACGCCTTCCCTCGTCTGAAATCTCAATTCTAAAGAAATATGGATTGAACTTGTTTGGTTCGGTTTGGTCCAGAAATATTTAAGTGACTCGGTTTTAATTAAAAATGAAGAAAAAAAATAATGGATTAGTTGAGATTAAAATATAAGAGAGTAATTAATTGGAGATAAAATAAAAATTTGTGTAATTAAAATAAATGTTAATTTAATGAATTAAATTATGATGTTTGGGGATAAATAATTTAGAAGGAAAATTAAAGAAGAAAATTAAGAGATGATGGGGAGAAGTGAACTGGTTCACTTTGTGAACCGGTTTGGCTGAAGCACAAAAACAAATGGCTTGCGGCCATTTGTTCTAGCAAAAGTGAACCCAAGAAGAAAGAACGGCTTGCGAGGGAGAGATGGAGAACGACAGACGAAGGGGACAAGCGAATCGGGAGTGACGAGCAAGAGAGGCGAGCGCGACGATGTGCTCGGGGTAGCTGGGCCGTGCGTTGTCTAGCGAGTAGGTGTTGCGGGTCGAGGCTTGGGCTTGGACATCGAGCTTCGCAGGATGATGCGGTGGGAAGCTTCGGGTCATCGGGGTTGCGTCGGGTCGTGGAGAGCTCTAGTACTCTGTCGATTTCTAGTGGTCGGCGTTGATGGCATGGCGACGGAAAGGGTTGGCGACGGTGTGGCGAAGACCAACGAGTTGGATTAGCGAAGGTTGGAGCTGACGGTTCACGAAGAAACGGCCATAGGCACATGATCCGGTTTGTGGGTCGGTCTGAACTTGTCTGTCTTGCTGTGCAAAGGGTGACAATGTGGACGTGCAAAGAGAATGATGATGGCAGAGCATGGCTTAGGGACACCTGTGGGTGTCTGTGGCAGAGGTAGGGAATGGTTGTGCCTCTCTGGTAAGGTTGAAATGCAGAGGAGAGGGGATGGCAGGGAGATGTGCTCTCGGGTGAGCTGAATTAGGAGAGAAAATAGAGATAGAGAGGGGGAGTGTCTTCTAGAGAAGTGAGGAGGAGTGAGTGTGAGGGAGGTAGTGAAGTGGATTGGAGTTTCAGCTCACGGTCCTACTGCTCTCGGCTATCTCTGGTAAGTGAAGTCCCTCACTTTTATTCTAGAGTTTATGGATTTATGGATTTTGTTAGGACTTATGCTTTGGATTTTCTAGAGAATATTACTGAATCATCGACTGCATGCATGATAGCAGTTTATGCTCTTTGTTTAATTACTATAGCATATTTGATTCCCTATTGTTGTTACTGCTCGGTTG